>VZRX01009422.1:110154-243373 GCA_013398075.1 Notiomystis cincta | reverse complement strand
TATGATCCAATCAGTACCTATGACCCATTAAACTCCAGCATTAGTCACAGAAAGAGACCTGGGAAGTTAACCACAGAGCAGTTAAAGGGAACTGATGGAAAGGCTCAGACAATTCAATAGTTAGAGCTCTAAAGTGTCTTTCCCCCCCTTTTTTTCATGGACCTTTCTGCCTGGTAATTATGTAGGAATAAAAATGTCTTATTTTACAAAGCATGAGGAGTGGGGAAGGGATTTAAGGCTGCCAGACAGAGGGAATGCCAACCTGGAGATGCTTCAGGCTATGGTTCTTAAAAAATTCAAACTGATTGACCTCAAGCCCAACATAGACATTTAACATTTTATAACTGGAGACTGAAATACAGAAACTATGTTTATTTAGGATTAGCAGTTTTGAAATGAGCAACTGATCTGTTTTCATGCTGAGGGAATGGGAAGAACTCTAAGGAAAGGCTGTTGTGCTTGAGAAAGATTTGGGTACCTCGTACAGAAGGCTGGTGTGTATTAATGTGAATAGATACTTATCAAGTCTAACTGCAAAACTGACTCTTTTATATCACTGGTTATTCCTACTTTCAACTGCAAACATTTATTGGAAGACATATTTTTCAAGGTATTTTAGATACTGCCAATTCTAATCCATGCCAGAAAACAGAATGGGAGATATATAGAGAAAAAAATAGCATCAAAAGTAGAAAACAGTATTAGTGTAGCATTGCAACATAGAGGTGTTGCTTTAAATTTTAAAATGCTCAGGAGATGTAATATATTGGTTTTGTCAACATTTCACCCAAAAAAGGAACAACATTTTAACAAAAATAAAATCATCCTTTCTGTGGCTCTGTACAGAATTAACTAAATCATGTCAAGCCTGTACAATCTGCTAAATAAAGCTGTTTGAGTGCAGCCTGTAAACTGGTTAATGCATCAGCCTGCTAATACCCTCCTGCAGCCCCCAGGTGTGGAGACCCAAGTGCATAAATGTATTCAGTTAAGCTGTGAGGGAGAGTGAGGGGAAGTCCAGTGCAGTGGAGACCACTGGAGTGGCCCTACCCCTCTAAGTCAATGTCTCTGTGTCAGACTTGGCTCCTGGGTGACTGAGCCCTCTGTGGGATTTGGGACATTGCTGCTCAGGTGACACCTCTGCCACGTGCAGGGTGGAGTGTGGCAAGTGAAGACAAGAAGTTTGACTCTGTCTAATCTCCCTTTCAATTTCCAGTCCTCCTCACTTTCTAATTCTTAGGCCCTTTTGCTGCCAAACTCAAAACCTTTCAAAATGCTTCCAAAAATCAATGTTTTTCATTGAATTTATGTTTTTAAAATTTTATAGGAAAATCTTGACTTCACATAAAATTTGATAGTACTGAGGGATAAGTTTGAAAATTATTGTAATTCCACAAAAGTTAATAATGAGATCAATTAGTGCTAAGTCTCTGACAGTGATGCAAAAATAGGTTTCGTTAACATTATTAACTGTGATTAATGGAGTTAATAAAGCTAATGAGATTTATTTACTTCGATGAATATAATATTATTTGTAGGCATCCCAAACAGAAGTATGATGGTGGTATCTAACAGCATTTCATGTATGCAAAGAGATTAAAAAACCTTTGAAATATCTTTAAAGAAGGAAGAGAAGATGAATGATCTAGTTTAAGTAAAAAAAAAAAAAAAGGAAATGAGAACAAGTAATTGGAGCTGAGTAAATAATTCAGAATTAATACTTTATTTCATATATACAGCCCTACTTTTTTTGCTCATGGGATCCACTGAAATGAAGAGATTTCCTCAAAACTATTTATCATAGGAACTTGATAGTTTAAAGAAAGCCTACACAGCAACAGGACAGGAGATTAGAAGCTCAGGCTTCATTGTGAAGGTGTAAATGGCTGGGGAAATCAGATTGTGTTACTTCTGTTCCCTCCTTAACTAAAGAAAGATTCCAGCACCAGTAATTCTCAACTTGGCAGGTAAAAATGCCAAGTATTATCAAAATGTATTGTCAACCCTAAAAAACCCCTCTGGCTGTGACTGGAGCCTACTGTTGCAGGATATTTGCAAATACATGACAGAAACACTGTGTTTGCCTTCAAGGCTGTCTGCAGTGCTGGGGTCAATCCGAGGATGCCATCAAATCCTACATCCCAGTCCACTGAAACACATCCAGTAAATCCCTTTTCTCCCTAGCTCAATCCCTCTTTTGAATTCTCATTCTGCTGAGTTGTTGCCTGATGTATGTGGCAGCATCTCTGCAGCTTTCACCCTTCTCCTCGAGCCTCCAGCTCAAGCAGGACACTGCCAGCAATGCCAGAACTCCCTGCTTTGATTTCTGGTTTACAGCTCATTTTCTAAATCTGCTGCAATTAGGTTATGGGCTTCTAGAAGGAAAATCAAATAAATATGCAGGGTGATCCTTTGAACAGCTCTTTAAGCCAACCTGAGATACATTTTGCAGTACTTAAGGGAAGGAAAAAAAAAGAATCCTTAAAACCCTACAGACAATAACCTATAAATCAATCCTAAATAGGAGTACAAATTCAGAGTCTACCTGATAAAGTCCTAATCCTCTGATTTAGGGTGACCCTAGTTATAGCACTTATGACTGCCACTTTTCTCCACAGAAATGTGTTATAGGAACAAATACCTAAAATAGGGCACCAGGCTCAATAAAGGCACAAAGAGTGAGGGCAAACAAGGAAGCTCCTGTAAATACTCATCCACAAAAACTTTGGAAATTCACTTTTTAAAAGGCACATGGGCATAAAATTGGACATGTATGGCATGAGGATGTGAAAGGCACATGAGGAGAGTGAAGGTGAGTAATGGAAAAGGAATCTGTGTTTGCTGCAAGGACTAGACTTACAGCTAATTCATGATTACCAGCAAGGGGTGAAGTGGTCTGTTTGGAAAAAAGGAACTAGAACAAATGCAAATTGAAAACAACAACAACAATCATCAGGACTTAGCTGTATCAAAAATCTGCCTGTTTCAACTCACTCCATTCTAAACTATTATCTTCCAAACAAATATTAGAGCAGTCAGAGATGTTTTACTTTGGTCTGAATTGAGCAGCTGCACTCAGCTACCTGAGATGAGTACTTTATTTATAATATAAATCAGAACACACTGAAAACAATTCCCTTGGCTTCAAAGAAAGCAGGAGTGATTTCTTGTTATTACAGAAACTGCTTCATTTGCTCTGCTCCCCATCTCTGCACTGTGGGATTGCTGCTCAATTGACCTCAGATGCCTGGCTGCTTCTTTCCTTGTACAGGACATATCTTCCTTGTCAAGGGATAGTGCAAATCAATCAGTTCTTCAGGTCATGTCACAAACTTCTGAAATTGCCCTGGTAGCTACCAGTTCCCTCTAAATCCTATTAGTTCTTGCCTGGAGCACAATCAGTCTAATTACAAAGGAGGTGGGAAAAATCTGAATTTCCCCTCCGTATGGGCAATTGAGTTTTGAATCAAATCCAGTCATAGTGGAAATTGTTTGTTTTTTGTGAAAATCTAAAAAAAAAAATCCTATAGAGAATGCAAAACATCTTCATCCCCAGCCATAGCCTGTGACTCTCAGACCCACATGGGTGATGGAAGAGAAGGGGTTGTCAAGACTTATGAAGAATCCACATATCTGGAGGCTTGCTATGAGATTTCTACAGTTATCCAGAATTGCACTGGTCCAATCTGTGATAAACCAATTACACTATGGTGGTCCACAAAGAACAGAAAGACAAAAACCCCCAAAGCACAGAGGTGCTAAGTCATGGTTTTCCTCCCTTTTTGGACACATTGGGATGCATTCCCTGCTAATCCACCCAAAGCATTATTAAATCTCCACTAACAGGAATTTCTGATGTGGTTCTGGGCCACTCTTGCACTGTCTGGAGGCCCTGCCATCCTCTATAGAAAGGCATTTTTAAGGGTCTCTGGTCCTAAGCCCATTCTCCTTTTATAGCTTCTCCAGCAAAATAATGTTGGAGGTCACTGTGAAAGGAACTGGCCAGAACAGGGCATTGCTTAGTAACAGATTTCAGACAAACAGGCTGAAGTTTTTAAAAAGCAATCCAAGATCTGATTGATTTATCAGGGCCTGTCAGCAAGCTTCTGCCTTCCATGAATCTTTGCTAAAACAGGCCTCCCACAATTCAAGGGACATAGGCTGCAGATGGCTCTTGAGATAGTAATGAGAAATTTCTTGGTCAGTATGGGCAGGAGGTTTTTTTTCTTGTTTTTGAGGTGGGTTTTTTGTTTGGTTGGTTGTTTTTGAGGCTGAATTAGGAGTTTCCTGCTCTCTGCTGATGGCAAAGACCTACAGCAAACCCACTCATGGCCCACCCTTGCAGAACACCCATGCCATGGGCACTAAGGCTTCCCACAGTAATTCCCCAGTAGGAAACCTGCTGCTCCCAGCACTGTCAGCTGTGCTGTTTTCAAGGGTACTTGAATGAGGGTTAACCCTGAAATGCAGCATTTCATCTGGTGAAATGTGCAGCAAAACCAACCCCATTGTGGGTTGCTCAGATACTCCTCAAGTAATTTACATTAACTTAATCTTGCTAAACTCTTAGAAGATCCTACAAACTGCACCGTGGGGAACTTCTCTGCTGTCAGCCTTTTATATTAAAAATGCGTCTTTACAGATAGCGTTTCATTTGAATCCTTAATCCCATTTTAATTTTTTTTTTGCTTTAGCAGCACTGTGAGACAAGTTTAGAAGCCTCTTGTCCATACCTAACCTTGCCTCTCAACAGAGGCACAGTGCAGCCTGTGCTGGTTCTTGTTGGAGGGTGGGTTTCATGTCAAGACTCTTCATTGTGAGGACTCAAAGGGGCAGCACAGATTTCAGGAGCTAGCAAAGTTCTTATGAAAGCCCTTGAAACCCCCAGCAACTTGGATGAAATACTTGTTCACTTTATTGCCCTTGTCCCTTGACTTTTTTACCTGCTATAGTCAAACAGCAAGGTAAAATATGTCCTAGTATTTGTAGTAAAAAGTTTCTAATTGAACAGGAAAATGATGTCTTATTCTGCTAAGTGAATAGACAGGGTACAACAGGTTGGGTACAACCTTTTGCTAATTTTGGAAAGGGAGAAATGAATCCTTCAGGTGCATTTAAGCAGTACAGTGGAGCCTTGAAAGGTCTGGGACCTCCACCTCCATGTGGATTTTCAGAGAGGCTCAGATAAGCATCTCTCTTGTGATGCTTTTAGGCAAATACTCAAAAGAACAGTTTGCTGGGCTGCATCCCAACCATGTGAATTTGGCAGTAGGGATGATTGATACATTTTGATCTGTCTCTGGTGCTTGATACTGAGCTCTTGAATACTTGGCCTTCTGTGACTTGCCCAATGTCACAGTGGAGGTCAGTGCCAGAGCTGAAAAGCAGACTCAGATTTTGAAATAAATTGATTCTGGCTATTAATTCAAAAATACACCCTCTCTCATTAGGCACACAGCACTGAGGCCACAGGAGTCACCTGAGACAGAAACCCTTGTTTGGATCTGGGGATCTCTACTAGAAAATGAAATAGACACATATGTAAAGCATCTCCTATTTCCTCTTAAGGTTTCAGCTGATTAAATGAAAGCAATGTGAGAAAACCTGCCGTAGGCCACAATGTCTTTTAGGGCTGTGGAAGGAAAAAAACCTTATAGCTTTTAATGAGCTCATGAGATTTTACCCTCTGTAACCACTAAATCCATCACTTTGCAACAATGAAGGTAATTTATGATTGCCTCAATTGTTTCTTTTATTTATGGGACATTTTTAGTATGGAATTTAATCAAAGAGATTAAATGTCACACTACCTATTACCTTGCTGTTAAGATATTAATCCTATAGAAAGACATATCAAACTCTGGATTAATCATAAAAGAAAAGTAGTATGATGGCAATGCAATTGCTTTAGGATTCATGATTTTTTAACTTATTTAATGGGGGCAGAAGTTGAGATGTCAACGCCTCTTGTAGCATAGTTGTTGTTTTTCAGAATTAAAAAGGAATATGAGAATAACCAGAGTTAGGCCTTGATTTAACAAAGTGCTTAGCACACACTTAGCTTTAATGTGCTTGCCTTGACTCCAGTGAGATTTATGCCTGTGTTTAAGAACAGGCAGGATTAAATCACATGCTTAATTTTAAGCATCCACTTAAGTGCCTTCAGGTAGGTAGGTAACTTCAGTAAGTTAAGTTACATATTTGACAGGTTTGCCAGCTTAATAGGATAATTTCAAAACTAAGAAAAGGGAATGAATATGCTGCCTCTATTTATGTTACACTTTCTATACAAAATGGTTTCTCAAAGCCCTTTATGAACCATAAACTGAGCTACATTTCAGCAATTGATTTCAAAGCCTTTTCCACTGCAAAAGCATAGCACCAAGAAACCTGGTGAGAGAGCACAAAGACAAAAAGTTCTATACACACTTGCAGGAGCTATTGTGTATTGAGGGAGAAATCTGAGCCCACAGGAACACAGCAACATGGTGTTAATTTGTAGTTTTAATCTGTTGGTGCACTTTTGAAAAGACCTGTCCTGAGTTCCTGCAGAAGCCATTTACCGTCACAGAAAGTAATGGCCATCTCTGTGTTACCAGGAATAAAAACTCACTTCCATTGTAAGTACCATGTTCTCTTCACTGAGTAAACACCCTACTGTCCAAGCCAGCCATGAGTTAACCCAGTTCATGGGCATTTGCTTTTCACTGCATCAGTGACCAGCTTCCTGGGCAGGCCTGGTTTTCAGTACTCAGCCAACACTGTAGTGCCAGACCTCCCTGTCAGAAGCTGTTGGGTAGGTTGGTTTTCACCAAACTCCCCTCAGTTCTATGCTTTGCTTCTCCCCACATAAACCCTCTTCCTCCCTGCTGACCCAGGCTCAGGCCAGCGTGGCCTCTCGGGGACCATGCACCAAGAGCTTTCAGCAGCACCTTCAGAAAACAAACAATCTGACAACTACTGGAACTGGAACCAATGGCTTAATGTTTGCCTGAAGGAGTAGGTATCTAAAGTAAGCTTTGTATGTGTATAAAGAGGATTTATGAAACCAATTAGTCACTCCTGACATCAGCTAGGTTGAACCTGGCCAGACTGGAATCAAATAAGCAATGAACAAGAGCTCCCTGTTTGCAGCTACCTTTGATCCTCCTTTCACAGACTACAAAGAAAAGGTTTCTAGGACACAGCCCCTGTCACTGCCTGGCTTTACCTTGGCCTTCCAGCTTCATTAGAGCAAGGAGCACAGGGATTATATTGCTATGTCATCCAGAAAATACACAAAAACCTCAACAAAAAGCATCATCTGGTAATAATGAAATATTCAAACAGGTTTGCCGGTGACAGTGCCTGTTTGTGACAGGAGAATATTATTTGGGAGAAGTTATTTGCACAAACCAGTGAATGATTGATGCAAGGCCAATGAAAGATTGATGTGTAAAAACACAAAACACATCTGCCCTAATTGAAAGTCCTGGGTTCCCCAGGATTATGGGAGGGGAGAAAAATCCCTGCCTATGAAATTTAGCCTGGCATCCCATCCTCCAGAAATTTTCTAATCACTCATCCTACCTCTTTTTTTTTGTGCTGATTTCTCCTTGATGCCTCCATCAAGAGTATCATGGAGTGACAAACTGTGCACACATAGAGGATTTGGTAGGAAGTCAGGTTGGAAGCAGAGTAGTTGTGGGGAAGAAAAACAGCAAAGTGAGGGGAACTAGCAGGGAAAACCAGAGCTTCTGCTCTATCTTTTAGCACCCAGCTTACTAGACAGTGTCATAGATGTTATAAAGATCCATTCTGGTGCTTTGGTTTATGACCAACAATCAACTACACAGAGTTAGGAGAAACTCTTATTATAACCACATATGGTCCTTGCTTTTCCTGTAGTTAATGCTTAGAAAACTTACAAAATTCTAAGAAATACCTAGAAAATAATGTCTATGCATGTGCATTTCAGACAAGCCAAAATGGCATCAGGAAGTTTATTTCTGGGAAATATTTTGCAAGGGCAAAAAGATATAATGCATGGACTTATCAAATAGTAAGAGGCCAGTCTGGGTATCCATTTGCAAATCAGAAGACCAAATGTTTTGGAGGTTTAGTTGCACAGAGCTCGTAAGCTTCACAGCCAAATCTCAGTGACAGTGCAGCCAGGACATGGCAAATGGAACCTCGAGCTGAATGCCACACCCAGGATGTGATTTCTGCTACACACTGGCACATAACAGGATATTAAACTGGGGAATATTTCAGTCTCCTTCTCTTGCAACAGTCTGAACTTCTCCCTTCAGTGCTTCCACTCTCTGACCTCCTCAAAGAGACACCATCACTGCCCTTTTCAGTGCGTGGATTATCCGGCACCTCCAAGGCCAGGAGCACCATTAGAACACACCAGGGAACTGCCCAAAAGCATGAAATTAGAGGCATTAACTCTCAGCCAGGGTTCACTGGGAGTTCACAGCATTTCTTGCAGCCAGGAGCTAACTAAAGAGAGTAGAATGCATTTGATCCATCTTAAATCTCTTTTTTTCCCCTGCTAACCTTGCTGGTGGCACAGAACACCAGCAAATATGTAGGTAATGATACCTCAACAATGGGCATGAGGTGAATCCTTAGAAAGCTTCAGTCTCACCCAAGAATTTTCTTGCTAATATTACCAATATTGCCCTCTCCTCAGAGCTGGCAGATGGCAAGAGATGTAGTTCTGTAGCCTGGAAAGTACTTATGCAGAGACAAAGAGGTGGTGCAAGGAGACTGGCCTTCCCTCAGCCTTGCAGACTTTAAGGCAGCAATAAAAAATAAAGACAGAAATAATCACATATGCGATTTTCTGTGGTCGATAATATCACGTAATAAGTTTTTTGAAAATTACTAGGAAATATTAGTGATATTATTTGATTTCCAGTAATACCTGGGAGTTCTGTATTCAAACTCTTGCTTCCCAGAACAGAATCTGCACAAGCACAGAACAAAAAGCTATCTGGTCCCAGTGATCTTTCACAGGGCAAGCTCTGCCAGACTGGATCAAAACTTTAATGTTTCCTAGCTTCCCCCAAAGAACAACAGCCAGGGTTCAAAGCAAAGTGTTTTTATAATTATTAAATGCTTTAAAGCAGCTGTTAATTTCTGTTCTATTAGCAGAATAAAAAGAAAGTGGGTGGAGGGTTGCAAGGGTACAAGAGAAGGCTTAAACATTTCTAGTTTATCTGTTACATGCACATTGTGCTGTGATCCAGGGAGGAAGTTTCTATTCAGGTAGTGTTAGGGTGACATATCTGGCACTGAACTGGTTGATTTGGGCACTGAGCAGGCACTGCAATATTCTTGAGTATAACTTATTTGCATGGACCATTAATAAAAAGTGACTTTATTCCTTCTGCTGGCCCTGCTTTGAGCAGGTGTTGGGTCAGAGTACTCCTCCTCCTCCAACCTTAATGATTCCACCCATGGCAAATGCCCTGTCTCTCATCTTGAAAATAGGCTTCCCTTTCCCAACCCCCCTATAGCTTGATCTTTGTCTCAAGAAAGCTCAGCCTTTGATTTTCCTGTGCTTCTAGTCTCTAATTTCACAGGTCAAAACCAGAGGTTTTATCTTGAATGCCCCTCTGTATTTGAAGAGGTTTGGGGGTATCTGAGGGGTTGCTGTTAAAAGGGCTATGCTTATAAAAATACCTCTGGGAAACATGAGCTACCCCTCCTCTCCCACTAAGAAAACACCAGTTCTGTTTTAGGACAATGTTGTGTTATTTTTACACAGCACCAAAAAGAAAAAAAAAAGGACTGTCATTGTAACATCTGCTCCTGATATTGTACTCTGATGATGTGTAAATCCAAGCTGAGCAGGCTATAAATTGCATTATACCATTGCTCCTCCTGACCCTGTAGTCAGACAAGTTTTCTATTACAAAGACCCCATATTCAGGAGTTTATATGCTGGCTATAAAAGTTTAGTTTAAGCTGAAAGTTGGTATAAAATACCATAACTCCAGAGTGCATCTCTTTTGTAAACTCCATAACAGCTTGTAATGCACTTCAATAACCTCTTTCATAGGAAGAGGATGGACTGTTTAAAATTCACTGCACCCCCCATGGAAGCATTTACCAGTGGAATCATCTTTGGAATAGGCAGAGTAAAATATTGCTTCTAGTTTAATCTGCAGAGGGAAAGGCTGGGTTTTGATGCCTATTTTGGTAAACTGAGGAGGAAAGCAGCAGATTTTTTCCTCTGTAAAAGACTAGCACAGTCACTATGAACTACTTTTAATGATTTTTTTAAGTTCTAAGCTAGTTCTAACTTTAGTTATCAATACTATAAAAACTAGAAGCTTCAAAACCAGAAAAAAAAAATCTATTTCTGTTTTTAAAACACACTGGGTAAGAAATAATGATTGTACTTGAGTATTTTCCCTTCTTACTTATTTGCAAGTTTTCAGCCTTTGAGTTTTATCTTAGTTCAAACATTTAAGTTAAATCTCTTTCCTCCACAATCTTGATTTTTACTTCAGTTGATTTGATCCCTTAAATCCCATGTTATTGTCCCTGTTCTCTGCACAGATTAGCATCACTTGAAGCACCAGCAGATGAATACAAGATTTCAACTGTTAACCCATAAAGGGCAGACACAACTGAGCCTCTTCTGGACAGAAATAGATTCTCAGGAGCATTTGCTATGAAAAAGGATCAAAATCTGATCAATATGTGACTGAGGGTAAATCACAGCTGTTGCTTTGCATGGGAAAATCCAGTTCCTAACAGTTTCACAGTAAATAACTCCAGGCACAAAGTGGGTTCAGATGGGAGAAAATCCAATCCAGGACAGTCTTGGGGGCTTTGGATTTGAGTGAGACATTATTTCAGCACTAAACAGAGGAGTTTGGATTAAGGAATTTTGACATTCTCACCCCAAAGCTCCTGTGATGGAAAGCCTCCTTGGCGGAAGCAGTCTGGGAAGTGAAGCTGAGATCCCTTAAGTGAGAGGGATGCCAAGGGACACTAGTTTTCCCTGTCTCCTGCTTGGTGGAGACAGGGATATGGGTGGAAGGAAGGAAGAGCTGTATGCACAGTTGTCAAGAGAATCCCCCTCAAAAGCCTCCTAACTTGATAAATATCCTCCTCTCCCAGTAGGATGCATTGTTTCTTTGCTGTTTTGGACTAATGAGTGTTGATTGTGATACAGATCTAACGTGACCTAGTCACCAGTCAGGTGAAACTCTTGTCAATTTTTCCATGTACACGCAGAATTAAAACCTTCCTGAGACCTAATGATCCACGAGGTAAGTGGGAGGAAGGGGGAGGAGGAGTGATTAATCTCCCACTGTTTAGCATCACTTCATTCTTTACAGAGAAACACCTCTTTGCATGAGAGTTTTATAGATTATATCATCATCCAGCACTTCAGTATTCACATCCCTGGTCCCCATGGGGAAATCTAAGGTTTCTTGCTCAGTAAAAATCTCCTAAAGTTTTCCTCCCTGCAGCATGCAGAGCAGTTTCACACAGTATTCCACCTGGGCTGACACAGCTCCATGCGGGCTCGGGGCTGGCAGCACAGCAAGATGAGCTTAAGAACCCCCACAAGGGATTTGAACTCCCTTCCCTGAGCTTTGTTGGGGGCTCCAGCTCAGCTTCCAGCAACCTGTGCTGTTGGTGCTGGGGATGGAGATGGCTCAGCAGCACTGAAGAGAGGCAGTGCCTTATGGGGCAGCCCAGCTGGCTCTCCTTATGTCTGCAACACACAGTCTGCTACACTCCCTGATACTCTGCTAGGCTGACAAGCACTGGTAGCCATTTGGCATACAAAGTATGGAAAGGGAGGAGATCTCACTGTTTCCTGACTCTTCAGTGTCTGTAGATACTCATTTTACTGAGTACTTCTGTCTTTAGTCCCTTCCCAAGATAAAAAACAAAACCAACCAAACAGTTTGCAGCAAGTGGCATCTCCTCTCTCAGTATAATCTTTAAAACACACAGGGAAAAAACTATTTCCAAAGAGGGGAGTATTTTGTTATTTGCTTAAAAAGAGCTCTTTGCTCTGGTGTTTTTCCTCCTCCATTAATCAGAATTCTTTTTGTATGTCATCACAAACTTAAGGGCATACCTGTACTGCTAAAGAGAACATGTTGCAGCTTTATATCAGGTGGGAATGACTAAGGAAACCAGGAGCATGGACTTAATTTCTCAGGCTGGGCAGAGGGAGACATGAAATCAGCTAAACCATTGTTGGCATTCCCACCACAGAGGTGGCTCTGGGAACCCCCAGAGATGGGTCCCCAGGCCAGGTGTTTCAGAACTCCTGCCAGGGATTCCCCTGCATCTTTAGACAATAATCAAAGGCTGATCCACAGCAAGCACAACCCACTGCTGTCCTTGGCTCCCTGCCCTGACTGCTGGAGTAAGAGGTGCTGTGGACACCCTTTCTCCTTCTTGAATGCTTACCTGAGGGATAAGGAAGACATGGATAGTCCCACAATGTCCTTCTGTCCATCCTGTGGGATGAAGACTACCAAATACATCTCTTCCTCACTGCAGGCACACAAGGATAGGTTTTCTTCCTTGCCCACTGACTCTTTAGTGTGGCAGCTCCTCTAGTGCTCCCTGTGCTGTTGTAGCCACTCCTTCTTCCCCACTTCTCTCTGTCTTGTTTTTAGGGAGTAGCAAGAGCAGAAGGCACAGAAGGGAAGCTGGGAGCTGAGGAAGACCACAGCATTGGAGGTAACTGGGTCTATCAGCAGTCCCAGACAAAGAAAGGTGACACATCAAGTCCAGAGTCCATGCAAAGAGTGTACACAGGAGCAAATGAAGATAGAGGCAAGGCTGCAGCCTTGGTCCAAGGACTATCCATGAGACAGGGCTGGAAAAAGGCTATCTACAGCCCTGGCCAAAGTCTGAAAAGAGCTTCTGCAGCAGGGCTGAGAACAGATACCTCCACAGCATAGCTTGGGGAAGGGTTGAACCTGTTTGCTTAAATGGAATCCTCAGACCCAAGGGAAGGGTGTGGATATGGGTCCCAGCTGAGGATGGTCAGGGTCATTTGAGGCCTGTTAATGCCCTCACACCTAATTACATTTTCCATACTGCTGTGAGTCCTTCTCTCTCTTCTATGGTCTGGGGTCCCAGCCCTACCTGGGACCTGATGGTGTTTTTGCAATGCAAATAACAAAGCAGTTAATCCGTGATGCGAATTAAATTCATGTCAAGTGCTACTTGAAGGGTGCCCACACAACCTGCCACGAGGAGTGTAGCTGCTAATTAGCACCCATGTTGGCTGTCGGGGTGAGGGCATGGAATGTGTGAATGGAATACAGAGAATGAACTACCCACGCTGGGAAACTGCAAGTTGACACAGTCTTTTCTATGCCAGATTTCTGTGCTCTAATAACAGATATCATCAAAAGAGAAGGGAACTCATAGGACTGTAGCATTTCAGATACAGGAGACTGAGAACCAACAATTCAGATACAAATAATATTAAACTTTACAGGCAAAGGTACCTTAAGAGATAGGTGCAAGCTACAGTGAAACACTTAGAATTGTTTTGAAAAGGTAATATAAGCAAAAAAAGAGGGGAAACTAAACTGTTTTGGTCATTCATATTGGTTTCTCTGTGTCTCTGCAGCCTCACTCTGCTGGCAATGTGGGTAGTTTCCCAGCTTCTAACCATATTGATTTTCTTAGCAGAAAAAGCCTAAGGTTATCTAAACAGTTTAGTTTCTTGCCTCTTTGTGTTAAATTCATTATTTTCCTTCTGCCTGGATATGCTCCTCTATGTTGCACATGACGCACCGATCTATAACCTGAGCAGAAATTGTCCACAGAGCTGGCCAGCAATCGAGGCAGGTGTTTGTGCTGGTGATTAACACATCAACACTCCCATCAGCAGCCAAGATTTCCATTAGAACTCCTCAAAGGGACAATGGACCAATTACTGGTGGTGTCAGTGGATGCAGTTCCCAAATTCCGCCAAGTTTCCTTATTTCCTGAGCTGTGTTCAGCCTTGCAGCACCAGCAGAAGGGACCCTTTGAAGGTATTTCCCACCAGGGCAGCTGGTACTGACTTTGCTGAAATACTGTCATTGATTTCATCCCAAATGCAGAACAAAACAGAAACAAGAGGAGTTTCCAAGTCACAAATGTAATAATTTGCATACTAGGTCATCCCATCCCTGTCGAATCCCTCTTGTACCTGAGATTTCAGAGGCAGGTGAAAGTCTCTCACTAGGGCTGGTACACACAGAAAACCTGGCACATAATATGGGAATGAAATGTGATTCCTCTCCAGCTCAAGGCCACCATAAATCATTGGCCAAACTCCTGCCTTGGAGAAGTCACTCAGGGCAGAGCAAAGCCTTGTCTCTGGGTAGGAGTTGTGCTGGAGCAGCAGAGAACGGGACACTCCTGCAGGCAGAACTGTTTCAGAGTCCTTCAACCCTGTGCAACAGCTCCATCCCTGCATCCCTTTTCTTTGTCTGGACTGGAACCAGGACCATTGGCAAAGCAGATTTTGGAACTGAGGGCCTCATGGTACAGAGCACAGGTGGGATTTGGCTGCTGAGCAATGACCAGAGCCAAGAGAAGCTTCTGTTCCTTGACTGAGGAGGAAGCTGAAACCTCAAGTCACTCCCAACACTCCATCTAGGTTCCCTATCCATAAACCCCTCTGCTTCTCCCACTGACCAGCCAGACTGTTGCATAGCTTGTGCCAAAGTATCAATAGAGGGGATTGATCATATTTGGGCACTGCTTGTCACCCCACTTCATGACCTGTGACCTGTGCCTGATTAAACACCCGCAAGCAGACCCTCCATCTCAACATGCCTCAGCCACCTCTCCAGTGCTGCTAGTACCAGCTTTAATTTCATGGAAAAGGCCCTTGGAAGCAGCATTTTATGGACTGACAAACAGATTCTAGATTAATGACCAGAGTTCTGCAAGGGTGGGGAAGAATCACCACGGGCTGTACGTGGCCTGTTGGGACAGGCTGTACTGTGGCTGATGGTGGGCAGGTGACTGCTATTTTTTGTGTTTTATATTCAAGGAGATGTAAAACCAGCTCTCTTCCAGCTTTGGAATGGATGCTGCTCTGATCTGCTGCATTAAGAAATTTGTGCTTGTTCCCCAGAAAAGAATTTATTTCCTCTCTCTGCTGGTGTCAATGCTAATATTAGTGAGTGTTACTGAACCGTTTTACATCTGCTCTAACAGCAGCTGCTCCACAGGAGGGTGACTTGACAAGGGGACAGGGCAGAGGGGCAAAGTCACACTAGGTGCTCAACAGAAGGGGCAGGAGGGATGGGCTGGAGACTGTGTGCAGCTGGAGAGGGGCATGCAGCACTCAGCAGCTCAGGGATGCAAAGAAGGATATAAATACAATATAAACAGATCTCTTCCCATATGTGTGTTTGAGTGGTGTGAAATGCCCCACATGAGAGGGGTCTGTTGCATAATTGTCGCTGGGGAGGCCTGTGGGGATGCATCAAATTAGGTCTGCTCAAAACCTGCTTGGGAAGCAGTGTGGCAAAGAAAAGAACAATTTGTTAATTTGAAAGACAAGATCAGACCATCCTG
Source organism: Notiomystis cincta (assembly GCA_013398075.1). Classification (NCBI taxonomy): domain Eukaryota; kingdom Metazoa; phylum Chordata; class Aves; order Passeriformes; family Notiomystidae; genus Notiomystis; species Notiomystis cincta. The sequence continues at coordinate 227,809 of VZRX01009422.1, read as the reverse complement.
ATTCTGAGGAAAATATGTTGAAGTTCACATTTGCACTTCAGCAAAATAAAGAGGCTCACTGGCAGCCAACAGCTTTGCAATCAGGTGGTCCTTCTACTTGAGGAGGTCAAACCAAACTGGGAAGCATCTCTGATGGGCACCAGAGTGAGCCAGCCCTGGTGGTACGAAGCAGTGCAGCTCTGTACTCTTACTGGGTTATAGATTTTGCAGCTGGGACAGTCCCCACGGCAAGGTTTCCCTGCACAGGGTACCTGGTGCTGTGTGGCTGACTGTGGGAGCTCCACTTCTAACTCATTTTAGTGAATTTAAAGGGATATATGATCCCTGTCTTATGTTCTTTCAGTAGGTAAGCAGGTCAGTGCTGGATCTCTGGAAAAGAGAAAAATGGAAAGCCACTTGGTCAACATATCAAGGATTAAACTGGAAAATCCAAGAATTTAGGAGTGTAACTATATTTTTTGGTCCACCCTCTGGAGCCACTCAGAGCTGGGGGCTGGAATGTGTCTAATGCAGGGAAAAGGCAGACCAATGGAAAGCAATGTGGAAATCTACATCCAGCCTCGGGAAGAGCTTCAGGTTTCTTTAAAAATCTAGATTATTTTTTTCCTTCCCAAATATTAGGGGTTTGCAAACCTTCCCTCTCCCCGCAGAGTTCCGGCCGCTGCCGCTGGGAGCAGAACGGTCCCGCTGGGAGCTCCCGCAGGAAGCGCATTTCCCGCTCCGCAAATCTCCTCGAACCCAAAGCGCGTTTTCCTTCTGTGCAGGGCTGAGAGCAAGAAACGGTGAGAAACTGGCAGTACTAAACGCTGCGTGAAAGTGCATTTCGGCGCTTGGAACCCCGGGAGGAGCCGGGTCGGAGCCCCAGCCGGGATGCCGCCTCCAGCCCGGGTGCTGCAGGGGGTGCTGGAGATCGCGGTTTGCCGCTCGCCCACCGCAGCCCCAGCGCTGGGCGTTGCAGGCTTGTTTACATCTGAAAAGATTTATTTATGTTGTAAAACTATCTGCTGCTGAATAGATGAAAAGAAATATGTGAGGGAAACCATAATCATTTAATGCTTATTCCGTTTATTTTCTATTCATTTAGAAATGGTGGCATTCTCATTATAATTAAAGGGAGCTGGGTGGCCTTCTAATGCTTTTCCACATGTGTTTCTTCCTTCCCTTTGAAGGTGCTTGGCAGATTTAGGTCATATATTTTCTTCCTATCGTGCAGCGACGGGAAGAGGGGAAAAAAATTCCCAGCACCAATCTTTTCTAATACTTCTACATTATTTCAATCCAGCAGAGGTTTGCTGTGCCTCGAGCTAAAGAAAATCTATTAGGCTCTTTAAAGAAGTAAGTCAAAGGGGATGCATCCAGGATAAGGTCAGGCAAAGATGTGTACAGCAGAGAATGATAGTGCTCAATATCATTGCTTTGGCTGCCAGGAAAAGTTCACCCCACAGGATGCCAAACTCCACTTAAACTTGTCTGTTGTCTTCAAATGCCTCTGCAAGCTGGAGACGAGCACTTCACACTTTTTCCTGGCCCTTGGCTGAGGTAGGTGGGAAACAAAAATTCAGAGGGCAGGACCAGAAGCCCTTGTCCCAGCAGTGCAAACTGAGAAGGGGTTGAAACTGGAACTGTCCAAAAGTCAGTCACTGCTGTCTCCTGGGCATTTTAAAGCATGCTTAATATTGCTCATATTTAACAGCTAGTGCCTCTTAAAATTATTACAGATAGCTTTTTCCTTAAAAAGCAGCACATGCAGCTTGTCAGGGCACATATTTAAGCAGATGATTTATGGTTAAGGTAGGTAAACCAGTGTCTTTACACCCACTGCTACAGAATTTTTTGTTCAAGGTCTGAGGTAGGGACAGAGTCACTGGAGGTTTCTGCTACACTCCCAGACTGTTGCATCCAGAATGGTTTCAGAAATTAGGATCCTTTGGAGTGTGACTCAGCCTGCACAAGACACCACGTCTCTGTGGAAGGTCCCATCTGTGCTGCTGATCATAGCAGGGCATGAGGTGACAGCTCAGTTAGACACCTCATGTCAGAGGGAATGAATACAGCAAGTGCTGCTGAACTGCATCTTGCCTGCTTTTTTTGGAGTTTGGCAGTTGATGTGGGTTCAGCATCAACCTTGGCACATCTCTGCTGCTGTGACGGTCAGGTACCAGTAGCTGCTCCTGCCTGGGTTTTGTTAGATCCCCAGGCAAAGAAACAGTCTTTTTGTTTATCTGGAGAATGAAGACAAAGAGCAGGAGGAGATGGCAATGCATAACTTCCTGCCATTTCTCCTCCTGATGCATCTCCCCAGCAGTTTCAAAACACCCTCAGCTTTGGCAAGCAGTGCCTTTGCTCCTACTCCTTTCCTCTGGCTGTCTCTTACCTCTCCAGATCCTGGAACACTCACAGAGTTTTCTTGTTGAATTTTTAACCTCCTCGGTATTACAGGTGTTGTCCATGCATTTCTAAAGCACCACAGCCAGGGAGGAAGGGGGAAAACTAGTTTCATTTTTAAATCCTGCTCTGTAAAACATTTTATATAGCAGTGTGCCACGAGAGAAAATATAACTCTGAAGAGGCAGGATGTTTCAGAAGCAATTTCTCTTTCCCCACTTCAGTGGCTCTGGAGTGCTGGAGCAAGAGGATGCTGCAGGAAGGAGGATAACCCTGGGTGCCATGGTGCTGCCTGGCATTTTACTCTCAGCATCAGGTTGAGCACAAGCTTGGAGTGTACACTGAACTCTGCATGGCCATTATGGACCAGTGAGTTACAGGCAGTGGCCAAGAATACCATAAGCAGTGGTGACTGAGGGGTCTGGCACCAGTAATTTAAAATGTCACAAATTGGAATTTCTGAATCTCTGAAGTACTGAAGTTGCCATGAAGGGTTTGCAGTGGCTGTTTTGGTTGGGCAGCCCTGACAGCTGCCTCTAAACACCCTGCCAACCTCCTGCCAGCAGCGTCCCCAGCCATGGCTTAGGGAGCTGTGGAGAGCAGCTCTGAGATGTGCTCGGGGTCTGTTCCTCCACAGTCTGAGCGTGGCCCTGCTGCCAGCAGCCTGCTGTCATTATTGCTGCTGCTAATTGTTCTCCAGAGGGGCAATGGGTGTGCCCTGCTCAGATAAGGCACTTACACCCTGGGAGCAAATGGCAAGGGCTGTCAGTCCTCATGCTTCAGGGCTCAGACTGAACACAGCTTCAGGCCAGGGATGAGCCTGTGGGAACACGAAAACAAAGCTGTGCAAAATTCACCTGCTTGCTTACAAATTCTCAAGCCCAGATTTGGCCTGTTAAATTGTTTGGGTTTTGGGGCACAGGAAGGAGGTTAGGCCAAATCCCATCACAGCAGAAGCCCAGAGTTCCCAATTTCCCTGTCTTTCCTGTGCTGGGGCTTCAGGAATGGTTGCAGAGTTGAATGGGTTTTGGTTTGCAACCCTGGTCTTGCCTGGGAGTGAAATGCATGTGAGAGAGGAGCTCTCTGCACACAGGAATGGAAGAGTCAAAATGTCGACTGGCAGCACTTCTGCCCCTCTCACCTCTCCAGCTTGGCTCATAAAATAAAAATTTTCCATTGAATCCTGTCAACAGCAGAGGGTATCCTAATTGCCTCTGCTTCCACCCAGCAGTTCTTATTCCAACCTGACATCTCCCAGCAGCTAATTCCTGTGTTGCTTTATCTAATAAACTACAGAGAAATCCCAGTACCTTTTAAAAATCCTTTCTTTGGAGATAGCTGTATCTGATTCTCTAATAAGGATTCTATTAAGAGAAGCCTCTGCTGTGCTTTGTTAAGGAATTGATGCAATTTGATTTTTATTACATGAACAGACTAACATGGATACTGGCTGTCTGATACAAAGAGTCACTGCAAAAAGTATTGTGCTTCCTCATGCACACCAAGATAAAGTAATTAACTTTATATTAAAAAAAAAATCTCTGTTGAGATCTGTTCTGCATAATTCAACACCTTATGCCAATTAAAGAGAACTTCTTTGGAAAATGGTTTAGGCTGTAATTTTATAAGTCTTTAGATTTGTGTGCAAATATACATGACTTTATGAATGTTTTGATGAGTGTAATTTTTCTAGTAGAGTTTACACATTTGTTTCCTTTATTCATAAAGTGAGACTTGGTAGAAGAGCTCCTGGATCAGGCCTAAATCTTAAGCTTGATGCCCCTGTCAGGGTCAGAAAAATCCAGCCCAAGGTAAGAAAACTCACCCAAGCATCCCCTCCTCCCACCCCTCCTTCTCTTCCCAGCCCCTCAACACTGACCTGTGGTTTGGATGGCAAGACCAGGGTGGATAAATTGACACAGGGACTCTAGAGACCACCAGTATTTTCCATGGTGCCTTTCTGAGTTGCAGGGAAAATTTTAGGACAAATTAGGAAACGTCAAAATGAACCTAGGAGCAGCTGGGAACTGGCTGGGAATGGCTGAGGACAACACAGCCCCTCTGTCTGGTGGACAGTCCCTGTGTGCTGCTGCCTCTGGGAAGGTGGTTTCTTCAGGCCCATTGGGGCATTAGGGTGAATCCTACACTGGGTGTGTCTGGCCAACCTCCTCTCCACCCCTGTGGGGAGCAGAGCGTGGGTGGCTGAGAAAAGTCCTCAGAGAAATGTTCAGGGTAGGTGGAGGTTGCCTGTCACCACTGAAAGCCCATCCTAAGGCTGTGAACAGCTCAGGCTGCTCCCCCTTGACACAGAGAACCACCTCAGTTGGTGCTCCTCTGACTTTAATTGGTGGGAGGGCTCAAAATAACTTAAAATATACAGTCAGAACAAAGCATTTCTTGTTACCCTGGGATGCAGCAAATCAGAATGGTTCCTTGATTGATACGGCTTTCTCAGAAGATGTAGTGAGAGTGACTGTGATAAATAAAGACAGTCCAGTATTGGCAACAGTAACAAAAGTCCATGGCATGGATGGATTAGACCAACATCAAGAGATTAGGTGGGCTGCAATCAACTACTGAATAGGGTAAATAACCATAAACATTAGGGCTACATTTTAAAGAAGAAACTGCTAAATGAAGGTCGAAATGAGACACAGAGTTTCTTCTCTCAACAGCCTGTCTACTTACCTGGACTGATAAGCTCCACATGAGGGTGATTCAGTTAAGAGGATAATAATTAACAATCCCCCAAAGCAGACAAACTCTGTCACTGAGCCAGTCAAGAGTGTCATTCCCCCTTTCATATCCTCAGCTATGCAAGTGCTGTAAGTCACTTCTGCCAGCATTAGGAAGTTGAGGTAAAACAGCAGCCAATGTGCTTTAGCTGATATTTCTTGAAGCAACTTGAATGGACTCAATTAATATCTGGAGGCTGCCCTAGTGGACTTCAGTGTGATGGTTCCCTGTGCCACAGATGGAGACTCTGAGACTCAGAATTTTATCCCAGCATTTGGGCTTCCAACACTGAGCAAAGTGCCCCCATTCTATCTATATATGCATCATCTACATCTAAACTGCATCCATATCCACATCTCTTTGCACCTGTATCTGCCCAGATACAGCTAGTCCATGGTCAAGGTTTTTTCCTGTATTAGTTCTTCAATTATCATAATATTGCTAAGCAGCCCTAATTAAATAAGATCCAAATAATACACTGGTTCCCACTAGGTTCCCACTAGAGTTATCTACTGTTTGTTCAGGTCTTTATCAGACACTCAGGTTTCACTCAGTAAATTTTACTTTGAACCCATGAGCTCTGTTCATCCAGGTGCATCTTTTGAAGTTACTACCAAACTGCTCTAGAGGTGTTAAATGGGGTGCAGGCCAGTCCATCCCTTCACCAGCTTTCCCCAAGCAGCTATCACTGTGCCCAAGTTGCTCAGCACAGAGCATGCTCACTTTAAGTAAAATATTCTGACCTAAAGAAATTATGTATTTAGACAAGTAAGACATGCAGTGGGTGGAAGAATATTAAACTCTTCCCTCTGAGTGGGAGAAAAGGAGGAGGGATCTGAAGCACAAGTATTAAATAATATTAGATAATCTTTTTATAGCACAAAATATGAAGTTGCTTTCAAAATTCTAGTATAAATATGGCATAGCACCATAAGAGTAGAGTCATGTATATCTGTATTAGGGTACCTGTAGTAATAGATCTTATATCTGTCCAGAAAGGGCAATATACTACCCAGCTACTAAGAACTTGTACACTGATACAATTTATAAAATGGTATTGATTTACTCTTGCAGTAGAAAGTCATGTTCCCTGCAAGTGAAACAATGTACTGGCAAAAATATTCTGGGTAGTGGTCCGTAGGAGAGATTGAAACTACATTTAGCTCTTCCACAGATACAGGAAAGGCATAATTTGGCACATTTTTTTTTCTTTCTCTAGATTTTAATATTTAGGAAGAAATCTGCAGAAAAATCAACCCACCAGTGAGTTCTTTTGGGAAAAAATAGGGATTGTTAAAATTAATACTTTGTTGTTTTAAGCCATCTATATGATCCAAATACAACTGTAAATCTCATGCACAGAGGCTTCTTACCAGAATGTCATTGTTTTATCTTCCTCTTATTATTCAGTTTAGTAATCCCACAAAACCAGCACTTTTCAGTTAGGCCAGAGTCAATAATGGAAAAATCATCACCTGTAAAACAGATGCAACTTCTCTGCTACCCCACCAGCTCGTCTGGTTGTTTTTATCTAATATCTGCTATTTGTATTTGCCCCAAAAGTTTTGTTGCAATATTTTTTTTTTATTTTCCAAACTCTCCTGTCCCGATTAAACAAGAGGGTGAAATTCTGGCTACAGCTATAGCTTGCAAGTCAAAAAAATTAAGTATTGCCTCTGACTCTGCAACAGTCTATTTGCACCTTGATTTTTTATTATATTTGTTAAACACTTTAATTTTTCTTAATACAGAATAATCCTTGTGCTACAGCCTTTAGTGAGAATTAAGATAAAGGTACAATCACTGCAATGTTATTGTATTATTAGTCCTACATATTTCTCCCTGTCTCTGTTGGAATTTGAATTGCTTTATCTGTCCCAGTGTAATAGCCTGGTCCATGAGCATCCTGGCTAATGAAGAGAGTCTGTTGTGGATTTGTGTTTTATATCCCTGGAGTTCTACCACAGTAATAGATTGAGTGCTGAGACCTATAATTTTTTTTCCCCATAAAATTATTGGACCATCTGCGAAATCTCTTTTGCTATGTCAAAATTGCTTAGAATTCTTCATAGATTGAGAGTTGTGTGTTGCAAGGACACACTATGGAGTGTACAGACAGTGTGATCACATTGCCTTCTCCTCCTCTGGGGTCTGAGCAAAGACAGAACAGCATCTTCATACAAATGGATGCAGAAAGGCTGAATCTTGGGGCCATATCCGTGGGATTAAGAGCTTAGAGATGCACTGGGCACAATCCTTCCCTGCTGTGAAGGTCAGCCAGTCAGCCCTAACAATACCAAACAATCTATCAAATCCATCACTAATCTATCAAAACCCCTTTGCATGAGCTGGAACTCAAGCTCTGAATTGATTGCCTTTGGATGCCAGCTTTGTGGCCTCTTCTTGAGAGAGTGTGGGGCAAAGAGTTCTTTACTGCAAGGGATGTTTCTAGGGATAGGTATTGGACTTATGTTAATTATCCCAAGCACCTGGAGTTCCTAGGAGAGAAAATACAAAGCATCATTTTTATACCGAGAATTAGGGAGCTGCCAAGGTTTTCTTGTCAAACAGGAATAGCAAGGTTTTGATTCTGAACTTTTTAAAGTAGCCTTTAATAAGCAAATACTTTAAAATGCGAAGGCTATTGACTTAGGAACATTTGTAATCCGCTCTCTGTCTGGGGAGAGCTGTAAGCCTCTTCATGCAAATGATATGATGAATAGTCCAAAGCCATCGATGGAATGCACCAGGGTAAGCTTTTTAATGTGAGAAGCACCAATGAGCTTTTGAAACACATCTTCAATCTTTTTTTTTTTTTTTTTCAAAAAATGGATTAGTTGTCTTTTGTTATTTTTAAGCCTTTTCTGGAGATCAGCTGGTGGCACTGATAAATTATCCATGGAGCTAGACAATCTCTGCTTATTCAAAGCACCCTTTTCCATCAGGGAGATTGGTCTGAATGGAATGTGTTACTTTCCATTGACATGATTTTATGAAAGATTTCCTTGTGGCAACACTTGCTTCACTTACAATGCATTACTTTAACATAGCATGTCATGGTGATGGAAAAGAGCATATCCAGGGATGTCAGCCCAGGGAGAAAAAAATAAATACATGACACTTCCTACCTAATGTACACCCCTCTATGCACTCTCCATACTCCTATAAATATGAGAACTTGTGTATTTTGAATGCTAATACTGGGACAGAATTGAGTTTACTTTCTGTCCTGTTACAGAAGTCAGCTGGATTACCTCAAGTGTTGGACCTTTGCAAGCAAACTTAGCACAAAATATTAAGAGAGTTATCAAACCATCATGATTATTTTAAGCATATTAGAATTAATTTTGACATCTCAATTAAAGCATACCTCTACTTTTATGAAAGGTATCAATTTCTAATGTAAAAATTACTACTGCCTGAGCAGACTGCAGTCCCTGCCAGTTCTTATATTCTGTCTCTAGCAATGGCTGATACAACCTGAAAACACAGTGCAAGAAACCCCACAGTATTTAATTGTGCAGAAGGTTGCCCAGAATATCTGCTCTAACCTCTGGTAGTCAGAGGCTGTGTTAAAGCCTGAGGCATGTGGGTTTGTGGTCTTATATCCCTTTCAAGAATCCTGTGTTTAGTAAAAATACTTCTCAGAGGGTTTTCTGGAGACGGATGATTTTCTCACCCAATGAATGTCCATTCTGTCCTAATGCACTGACATTATTAACTTTTGGGAAAAAGCCTCCCAGGACACCCATGCATGAATGAGAAAATTCCTTCCTTCATGTAAATAGTTAAAATTATCTTGCTTCCTGAGGAAAAAACCCATGAATATATATATGCTATATATATAGAGCACTCATGAAATGTTTATTTTTAAGTTGAGAGAACATTAAAGATAACTTGCTTTCATTTAATTTTACATGTGTCAGAAAATGTGATATATTATATGGTGATCAATGAAATAAATTTTTTTTGGATGGTAAAAGGTCCTAGATTATTTTGGCTGATGCCTTTATTATCTGATATCCCCCTCAGGGAAAGTCTTGAGCTCTGAGCAACCTTGGATTTTTGTTTTTCTCGCAGGGAGTTCAGCTGAGCTGAAGCAGTAAAGATGAGTACTGACTCAAGAAGTAATTTTGCAGTGTTGTACAGCAGAAAAGGTGAGTTGTATTTCCAAAGGCTGTACTCAGGCAACTCTGATTTGGTTTTGGATTCTCATCAACCACTTCACAGCTCAGTCATATCTTGGTTTAATTAGCCCAGAAATCAGTTACATATGAGCATTTTTGTCACTGTAACCAAGTTTCAAAATAAATGTCCTGCCACACAAAAGAGGATGATTTATGGTGAGTTGTAGGGAAGGGCAGCAGCTCTGCATCTTACTTTTCCTAGTAGGGAAAGGTAGAAATAAAAATCTATGCAAAAGATAGAGGTGCAAGCACGTCCCCATGAACATGCTCTGATCTTTCTGCCTATGGGCTTCAAAGTGAAAATTACCATTTTAAAAATGGGGGGAAAAAATCTAAATAGATTCCTGCTACCAGCTTCTTTATCTGTATTCCCACTTTTTTCATACCTAACACTTCCCCTAATTCTTGAAACAAGCAAAAAACTGCATAGGTGCTGCAAATGATCTCATGGCAACTTGAAACTGCCAACACGTAGGGAACCTAGCAGGTAGAGGAAAGAGTTAAGCCTGCAAGGATTTGATATTACAGCAAAACAGCAGCAGGAAATTGTACCTGGATTTTCTTTCATTATTCTGAGCCCTTTAACCTGAAGGGCTGTAATACACTAGTCTGATAAAGCACAACGTGCATGACTCTAACACCACTGTTATTCTCTTATCCACAAAGTGCATTGCCAATGTAAAACAAGGTATGAGTGCTAATTACTTTTGTTAAGCCTTATATTTTCATGGCAACTTAATACAGCTAATATCCAGGGTAATTCACCAGGTTCCAAATACTCAGGGCCAGATTTTACATATTTCTTTATAATGCTAAAGCTCCTGGAATTATGTAAGGACAAACAATACCCACTGTGGCATTTAGGCTCTCTCTCAAATGACTTTCACAGAGTCTCTTTGAAGTCCATAATACATTGTTTGAGTGAGCTGCAAGTTTTGCTCCCTGGTGCACACAACTCTCACTGAGCTGGAGTAATATCCACTTTTTCTGTATTCTCCTGGCTTTTTACAATTGTAATGACCATAAAATAGTGTTTTCCCTCCTCTTCATGGTAGAATTCTTGGCGTTTCAGGGACCAATGAAGCAACATCTACCAAATCATGAAACATCAACATTTTGCTTTGCAGGATGGTGCTTACGAGTTGCAATTCACACCCATCATGTTCCTCCTTGTGTCTCTCCTTGGGCCAGACTCCCAAGTGGGATTTCATTTCCCAGGGTGAGTGGCCCCAGTGTGGGAGGCAGCTCACCAGGAGAGACACATTGCTGTGGTAATGTGGTCAACTCCCTCCACAAATACCATTTAAAGGGATCCCAGGAAAGTGGACAGAGAATGGCCAAAGCTTTTAAAGGTGTGAGCTGTGGGACATGATCTGACTTGTGTAGTCAGAAGGAAAAGAGAGTGAAGATGAAGGCATAGGAATAGCTACAGTATTTCAGTTAGATTTTTTTTTCTATATGTGCATAAAGCAAAAAATATCAGGCTGACAGGCCATCTGGGATGTATTTCAGTTAGACCTCAAGGGACAAAAAGTTATTATAGTATTAACAAGTAGGGGAGGTCTCATAGTCTCTACTGCTGGGGTCTCTGAAGAACAGTTTAGTTGAATATTGGCTGGTTCAAAGCAAAAATGTATTGAAACTGTTTTAGGGTACATGAATAGGCTTTTTGAGGTCCTTTAATATTAACCTTTTGAACAAAATTGACAGCTTAACATACCTGGGCCATACAAAAAAAAAAAAAAGAGGAGCTGGTTTCTGACTTGTTTGGGTGGCAGAAGCAGTCCCATTATGTAGCCTGCCTGAGCAGATGCAGACTTCTTTTTGAAATCTATGTACATTTGTACCACTTTATATTTAGTTTAATAATTTATCAATGGTTAATATTTCAAAAGAGTAAAGTAGAAAATCAGATAAAATTTTTATAGCTGCTATTAAAAGTTGAATGGGGCACTGAGAGATAATCCAAGCAATCATCCCCCCAAATCTACCCATTGAATCAGCCTGGCTTGGAGGAAAAGGGAACCCTGACACTTTATTTTGTGCTGGGCATGTGTGACTGTGTTTGTGTGTGTTGTCCCCACAGTGATGATGACCTCTGCCAGACCTGGTCACAAGCTCCTGCCAAGCCACTGTTAAAAAGACCCCAAACCTGTCACCTGATTTCTTCCTGGCTCTTTTTCCTGCTGTGGTACCTGATATATCCAAGGTCTGATCCTCCAGGTGGTGTAATGCTGACTCATGTATTAAAGTCTCTGCTGCTACTAATACCAATGGCACTGAACTGATTTGTAATATTTTTGCTTCTTTGATATGTCATGGCATAACTGACTGGGAAATCAATAAGCTGTGTGGCCATCACCTTGTAGGGAAACTGTTGCTCCTAACATGTAACAGTAATACAGAAATAAAAAGAAAGGAAGAAAACCAGAGAGAAAATTAAAAAAAAAAAAACAAACCAACCCCAAACTGCTTAAATGTTAACTCAGGTGGTATTAAAATAGATTTTAAGAAGTTTTAGAGGCTTTTCGTTTGGTATTTTTTTGCTTACTCAATAAAAATGGCAGGAGTAATATAATAAGCTGTATAGTATTTTATAGCAGCTTTAATGCAGTCTAAGTCCATTAAGGGACCTTTCCTCTGCTTTTTTGAAAAAGGTCTTTCAATTTTCTTTTTTAAGGGAAAAACTGTTCACCTTTTTTTTTCGGTTTTACAACCTTAATGCACTGAGTCAAGCACAAGGTGGAGAGCACCTTTCCTTGGAAGGCACCAGGCTCTTACTACAATAAGTTAAAGAAAATGTGTCGATTTTGGTGGTAAAATATGCTGGGCAAAGACAAAACTACTGCTGCATGTACCTGTGAGCTGATAAACAACTCACAGTCATGGTCAGACATTTCAGACTAGGGAGCAACGAAAAGTAGAGTAGCCAAAGAAGGTAATTGAGGGAATTTTGTGTAAGAAACTCTTCCAAAGCTAGGTGTTTGTGTTTTATTCTCAAAAGTGAGTGCTTTTCTGCTGGGCAGGGTTTTTGAGAGGCTTTCTGTGGGTGCTGAAGCAAACTCACAGTGATGTGGATGGATGCTCATTCACACCCTCTGACTTCAGGCGTGTTTGCAGTGTCACTGGTGGAGCCTGACACTGCTCAGCTCAGCACACCCTGGTGAGCTTTCTCCAGGAGCAACAGGAGGAGCTGTGATCTGTCACTTGGACATGAAACAGATGGTGTGGCTGTGGCCTGCTCTCTCACACTGTGTGTGAGTGGTGGGGAGACCTCTTTTCTTCCATCCAAAGAAATTCTGAACATTTAAATTTCTGGAGTCAAACTGCCATTTCAGCCTTTTTCTAAATAGCAGGCAAGAAAACACATGGCCTTGTTATATCACAGGAAAATATCCTCCTTCTTTTTCATGGGAAGGAAAAGAAAAGAAATGAAAAATTACCTGAGTCTTTGAGAAGCCCTTGTGCCTCTCAATGCCCATAGAGCCAAAGGCAATGCATCCTGCAGGAAGAACAAAGGAGATGGCTGAATTGCTGTCCTATCAGTAACAATTAATTCCCTTTGTCCCTGACCATTCTAATAATGCAAACACTTATTCAGTAAAGAGATAACCTCAACCCCTTTGATGTTAATAGGTCTGTTTCTATCGACTGCAGCAAGTTTTGCATTAGGCTGTGAGGGTTTTATTTCTGCCTGCTTAACTGGTCAAATAGGGTCTCTTATTACATGCCTGTGAGGGAAAATGTGCCATCTTCTCACTAGAGCATTTACTAAGCTCAATTTTTCATGTGTAATTATTTACTAGTGATGTGTTTAAATAATCAAAACCCAAGGCTTTCAAAAAGCTCCTTCTGAAATATTATAACACTTGGAGAACATTTGCTTGAAAGAATCAGATTCTATAAACTTTAGAATAGCAACCAAAACTTAAAGCTATCAGAAAAAACCCCAAGAATTATAAGTACAGCAAATTAGTATTGATTTAGCATTCATCATTATTTTGTATTGTTAGCTTTTCTAAAATTACTTGAAAGAATAAAAGTAGTTTATTTATTGTTAATGCCCATTATGTCATAATTTTTTTACTGAAAGTTTACAGCTATCATCCAGTCTACTTACTTAAAATATTTATGCATTATAGAGTATGGAGAAAAAGAGGTTCTCACATTCTTTTAGGATTAAGAAATTTTTCACAAATGGACAATAAGAAAGGCTTAATTTTTTCTAGACTTAGCTAAGAATAATATAAAATGTTACAGAGTCAAATCCCCAAGTGATAAAGTAATATGAGGTTATAGTGGTGTCATTAAGAAATGGGATTAGTGCCTGGGATATTGTTTAGTTTGAACAAGATAGAATGGCATTTCTTATTCCCCAGAAGGAAAAAGAGCCTGTGTGCTGCCCACAGCAGCTGGTATTTATTGATTCCACTGGACTCAATATCTTAACCCTGGGGTAAGAAAGTCAGTGAGGTCTCATCTCATACTGATGGACCCAAGGGTGGAAAGGTGAAATGGAAGGGCCCTGGAGGTTTTATCAGCATTAAAAGGGGGAGCACAGCTCCATCCACCTGGAGATGGAAGGGCTCCCTTTACTGAGAAAAGCTACCCAAGAAAGGTGTCAGCCACAGCAGAGGCTCCCTACAAGCTCCCTGTGGGAATACCTTGAGAGGTGAGATCCCCAAGGTCTGGTGAGGAGCAGGTGTGGCACTGAGGTCCCCTGAGGGCACAGTGCAGGTTTGCCAGGGGTCTCTTGGTGCTGGCTCCTGCCACACCACGCAGCTGATGGCACTCAGGGCTTGTCCTGGCCTGGAGGCTCTGCTGCTGGGGCAGAGTGCAGCAGCATCAGCCTGAGCAGCTCTGTCTGGGGATGCACCTATTGCTGTGCTGGTGCTGTTTGGGGTCCAGATAAGGTCCTCTCCCTCACCTGAGTCAGCAAGTACCTCAGGGTGGGCTGTCAGCCTTGGCATAGAGACCAGGCAGAAAGACAAAGCCAGGACCAAAAGAGCCCTTCTCTGGGATTTTCTTTTGCCTGTTGGATACATTTGGCTTCTTGACACACATAGTTTAACTTATTTGTAGTTAAAGATTAATTTTGGTTCTCTTGATAATACTCCCAGTTCAATTCTCCATTTAGACATTTTGTATAATTAATGTTTTTGCTGCTGGGTTTAAAATTTTTTTCAATAGACTCTAGAAACTGTTGACATAATTTAGCAATGTACAAATTGCATGCAACAAATTGTTGTAGGACAGTTGTATGACAGAAGACCTCTTTTGAAGGAATGACCTTTTTGCTGTAAATAACATTTTCTTTCCTAGCCTTAGCACTAATTTACTGTTTATGTAGCAACAAGTTGCAATTATAAATGTCTAGGCGTTTTAGGGAGCAGCTCTGGAATGAAGAAAAGTCGGACTGCTGGCTGTTGCTGTTGTATTGATCACTATTACTTGAGGTGTAGAGTGCCATTTAATCATGCTATTTACAGTGATACCAAAGGCCAAGACTATTCAATGTGTAAATGTGTAACAAGCAAAACTTTGTGGAGGATATTAAATACCACAATTTTGGAAAGAGGAGAGCAGCAAACTTTCTCCCTTCCTGGTGTTTTTGTCTCGTGTTCTTTTGCCTATGGCATTTATTTCTCCCTAGTGAGACTAAGCCACAGCTAGAAACACTCTTTTGCAATACTGATTCTCAGGCAGGTGCTTGAAATGCCTGACTTTATTCTCATTTATATATTGAAGCCCTGTTTCACTGCCAGAAGCATGTAAATCACAGCAACCCATCTTTGACTACTAGTTTTGATATAAATTGCTGCACAATAAGCAAGAAATGAGCTAAAGGCTACAAAGGAAGTTCAAAGAAAGTCCTCTGAGAGACATTTTAAATTTCATGTTATCCAGAAAACACATGTCCCTTTTACCAAATCCCCAGCTGTGACTACTGATATGGTAATGTGGGAGAAAAGGAAGACAGGTTCCATGCCATTAATATCCTTAGGTATTTAGAAGCTGGCAAAGAAATTTGCATGTGGAGCTCTAATTTGGCATCATCTACACCTCAAGCTGTATGTCTGTAAGAACATTTGATTTTCCTACATTGTCAGGGCTGGAGATGACAATGGGGGAGGTTGTGCTTGGACTATGGAACCTAAATTTCTTCTTCTTCTTTTGGTCACTGTTTTATTGGGGGAGGATGGGGAAAGGCACTTCAGTAGATGATGGGCTCTGCAGAGCTCTGCATACATGGGTTCATCCTCTGCATACAGTGCTGGTAGCAATTTGCCTGCAGTTTCTTCCATTGTTGCCAGTGCAAAAAAGGTTTTCCACAAACCTGGGGAAGCTATTAGTGCAGTTTGGAAGAGTCTGCTAGGACCCACTGCTCAGAGCCACATTTAGTCCTTGGTATCTTCACAGCACTGGCTGTGAAGAAAAAGAATCCACATGTGTAGTGATTTCCTCACAAGGGAGAAGGAAATGTTAGCTGTAAGCTAAAGGGAGAGAGACAAATGTTCTAAAGAATAATTCTAATATTCTAAAGAAAACTTTCACTGTAGCAAAAAGAAAAATTTGCCTGTTGGTTGCTCTGTGACAAGAGGAGGAGGCAAAGATGAGGCCATACAAATTCAACCACTACTCAGAGAGAACCTTTGTTGCTGTCAGTGTGTGTTCAGCTGACTCCAGGTTTCCTATGCACAAATGAAAACTTTCTCTGTCCTAGGCTCATGAATACAGACAGCACTCTTCTTACCTCCTAGCTGTGGTGCCTTCTCCCTTGATCTCTTTGCACAGGCTCCAAGTGCCTCTCATCAGCATCCTTCCCTCTGGCCTTATAATGATGATTTCTTGCTGCTGGCCTCATGCCAGCTGGGTTTCTTTCTGTCTCTTCACAGCCCTCTGCACTTTATAAGAAGGGATTATTATCACTATGCATGATTAGAAGCTAATAGCAATATTCTTAACCTGTGCCACTGCCAAACATAAAGATGGCTAAACCCCACAGACTATAATGTCTGGCTAAGAGTAAACACAGGTTAACATTGTGAACAAAATCAGTTCTGAACAGTGGTAAAAATGTTAGGCATTAATGTTCTCACACTTTGCAAACCCCAGTCAGCAAGCACAGGAGGGACAGGAGAAGTTCAGGGCATTGTTTTTTAGGAATGGGACAGTGCAATTTAGTGTCTTAAGCAATGTGTTTATCCCACCATCTAAAACTGTGACTACAAGTCTAGTGATATTAACAGAGCCAACACCCCACTACCAGAATTTTCCTTGGGTAGAAAAACTTGAACCTTTCAACCCAGAACTGCAGAGGCCCTTGTTGCCAGAGTAATGAGGCTCAATTGAGTTCAGTATAAATTTCAGGTACAATTAAGTTTTGCATCTGGTCTGAACTTTCTGGCAGTTGTGCAACTAACCTGGCAGGTCTCTTGGCTTGAATTTGTTCACCTTTTATTTGTCTGGAGGTACCAAATGGTTCATGTGAATATCCACTAAACCTGTCCTTGGTCAGACCCGCTTTGCCAAGATCCTAAGTTAGGCTCCACTGCCATCATCTTTTCCTCCTCTTCCATTTTCTGCAATGCTGAGATGGTGCAGCTATTTAATATTAAACTTAAAGGCAAACAATTTGTATTCATCTCTCAAAGGAGAAGAAAGAATAAGCAAATGCTCTATTATGATTGTGTGCATTTATATTTGATAAAAATGGTTGCAATTTATATGCAAATTAAGCGTGACTCAGCCTCCTGGCAATTTGTCAGTGGGACCCTCAGCACCACAAACCATTTATGTCCCTACCTAAGCAGCCCTGGGGCTGTCTGGAGGTATTTTAGTGAAGAGAAGCAAAATTCTGCTTTAAGGTGCTGTAAACACTTTCAAACTATGTGTTTATACAGGTACAAGCCTGGCTTACCACCTCTACCCAAATCACTGAACCCTCCTTGCTCATTCCTAAAGATGTTTTCTTGTGTTGTGCTGCTCTTCATGTCCTCTCCTTTCACACAGAGGCTCAGTGGTAAATGTGTCTTGGCTTTAAAGCACAGATCTCCACAGCTTCTTTGGGATACTCACAGTGAACTTGGGGGTGAAACCTCGTCTCAGTCCATGTAATACCACTTATTAGGACCTTTTCACTACCACACATTACTACTACTTGTCACTACCTCCCTCAGTGCTTAACAGCCTTGGAAGGTGGCACCAAAAGCATGAGCACCACTTCTCACATCCACTGGAAAATGCACTTGGCTACCATCCTGACTTATCCTGCTGTTCCTTTGCTTTTTCCTGATGGTTTCCTGCCATTATCCTATTACTTCCTTATCTCTCCCATTTTCCTACCTCCTTCAACAACAAAAAATGAAGAGTACAGAATATGTCTTTTGTCTTTCCTCCTTGACCTTCCTACCATGTCAGCTGGACATTTCATAATTTTTCTGGGAAAAGAACTCTTTCTTGTGTCTGCATGCCCTTCCTTAACCCTCCCTATGGAGAGGTACATTTAGGGATATAGAAACAGTACATGACATAATTCCACAGCCCTCTGGCTGGTGCTGATGTACATCAAGGTGTGTACATACACCATGAAGAGGAGCAGAGACTCGTGCTAGGCAGCAGACCCACACAGCGGCTCAGGAGGGCTCTCAGGAGGTATCACAGAGAAAAAAGCAGCCATGGCAGCCAAAAAACCCAAGGAGGAAAGACACACAAGGCCAGCTCCAGGGGAGCTGCAGTGAGAGTCTGGAATGCAATACTGTCAGTACCAAAGAACACATCCAAACATTCCCAGAAGCAGATGTACAAGGAGAAGCGATAACAGAGCTCTTCTCTAGACTAGATTTAATTTTGTTAAAGGATGGCTGGAATTAACTCTGGTTAGATAATGCATTTGTAAATGCTAGTATAGGCAGTCTGCAAACATTTATTCCCAGAGATGAATGTTTGTGGCTTACTGAACTGGCTGGCTAACACAAGTTAACTGGCAATCAATTACAGCAGTGACATACCACGACAGGGGATCCTAAACCACCCGTGACTTGGGTTGCTGTTTGTGATTGTTAATGGATTAAAAAGTGAGCTCTTAAAGAGAAGAAGGAAAAAATATGCATGTGTTTTAGAGCAGTTATTTGATGGCCTTTGCATTCCTAATAACTTTCAAGCACAGGCAGAAGTAATCTTTGCTTTGTATGTATGAGGAAATCAGAAGAGGAAATTAGTTTTTATTATTGGTATTGTCACACCATAAAAACAGGGTCACTGAATAAGCCAGTGGGCATTTTTCAGATCACCTTATCTTGCCAAGGAAGAAAAAGGCTATTAATGCAAGAGAAATTAAAAAAATATAAATCAACATATATAGAGAATCCTGTAAAAAATATAATTATGGCATGTCATTTATGATGGGAATGAAAGTTTGCAGCTGTGGAATTCAGTAGAACCAGTGCGAACATTTCAAAGTCAGCTGCAAGGTATTATTTATTGGATTGTTTCATTTGAATTAAACTCACTTTAAAGTTCCAGAAAGAACGCTCACACCTACATTTTTCATCCAAGGTTTGGCAATTCTGGGTGACATTCTCCTTCTTTTCCATTCTCTCCACCCTCCCAGAGATGAGAGACTAATCCTATATAGAGCCATTGTAGATATAATTGAACCCCAGGGTGCCAGAGCAGTGCTGCTTTGACATGAATTCCATATAAAGGTGTTTCTGTTACTCTACATTTCTGCTGTCCGTGGATTTTAGTAGTGATTTACAATATTGATTGATCACTATCTATCTTCCTTGATGTTCTGCTTTGCATTCCACTTCAGAGGGGCTGCATTAATCACTGACAAAGCTAGCAGTCTTAAAAGTATATCATGAAACTTCCTTGTTTTATTAGGCATATATTCTAGTAACACATTGTTTATAAAAATGGCATTTCTCCTAGAATCTAAGCAGTAAAATTCATGGACTCCTGGACGAACTAAGAAGAAAGGAAACAACCCCCCTCCAAAAAAAAAAACTCAAACAAAAAAAACAACTAAAAAAATCCACATTAAAATTTAGTTAATCTGAACTGATTTTTCTCTCAAAAATTAATTTTTTGGAAAAAAAAAATCCCTTTATGTGTACCCTAAATGGAGCTGCTGCTCTTCTGAAGCTCTCCTCTATAATTTTACAAACGTCACACTTAAAATTTTTTGCAGCTGAAAATATTTATTATGATTTATGAATAGCTTCAGCCTCACAGGTGCATTTTAGGTGTATTTTGACAATCTAGTTTGAAGGAACTCAACTATCAGAAATAATGTAAAAATTTTTTATAGATAACATGCTGATCCTTTGAAAAGGCACATCACATGGATTTGCTCTGTCCTCGTGAAATCACCTTGGCTGATGAGTGGCACTCACTTGTTCTACAAAACCTGCATAAATTAAAGAAATACTTGTGTTACAGCTGCACATGCACTGTGGACTTGACCCAAAGCCTGTGAGAACCAGAAGCTCAGTGAGATTTGGATCAGGGTAACTGCCTGCACTTATGTAGTGATACTGAGAAAGGGGAGTTTATGGGCTGCTTGGCACCACTAACAACAAAATGCTGAAGTGTCCTGCCCTTAATCTTTCTCTCACGTTTTATCTACTCTGAGTTAGTTTCTTGTTGCATTGTGGAAGGTTTCTGCTCTGGAGTGAATGGTGAGAGACAGGCAGGTTTCTTCTCAAAGTGAGAAAACGCCCTTTTCTAACCTGTCCCATTACTTTTCTCCCTGCATTTAATTTGTACAGGCTGCACAGCATCAGTGGGAAATGGCCCTTGATTTCAGCAGAGGTGCAGTTTTACCCTTTAAGGATGGGACAGTTTTTTCTCCTGATGCATTTCCATCACAAAGGCTGTGATTGTGAGAGAGAGAAACACAGACTTTGGAATAAAAAGTCATTTGTAATCAAAGCAGCAGATAAATCTTTGCCAGGCAATGTCTGAACCATCAAATTCTTTACAAGGTCTTGTTCCAGCACACCGTTGTGCAAATAAACAGGATAATCCAAATGAAGGTCAGAAGGGGTTGGAAAATGCACCTTGGGGAGGCAGAAGAGTTCTGGGCTCTTTTCATTCATGTTGAATGATGTTTAGCTCTCAAACACCTCAAGCCTATTCCTGAAAAGCAGTGTGCTGTAAGCTGTGACTTGCAGTTCTGTTTGGCCAGTAGAATTTCATGGTGTCCCTCATCCCTGGAAATGCAGGTAAACATCTCTGAAGTGCACATTTTGCAGCAACAAGTGGTTAAGAGGAAATGATGGGCATAATTACAGTATGTGCTTTGTGCTATTAAGCCAGACAGCAAGTTAGTTGACTGTGTGCCCCTGGGCCAGTTTCTAAGTTATCTCTACCAAAGTGGAAACCAAACTTCAGTTTAATTTTATTTGACTTGTAGGATCTGATGTGCACATAATTTGGAAAGAGCTAATTTGCTGGTAAGCAGCTTTTAACATTTCACATTAGATTAGAACAGGATATGCTCTAGAGGTTTTGGATGATTATTCACTAAACAAACAAGCAAACAAACAAAAATCTGCAGCATCTAGAACTGAACTGCTGCAGAGAAAATTAGATTTAAGAGAAAGAAAGGGAATTAGAGAGAAGACAAGACTGCTGGGGGACTGTGTGTGAAACGAATACATGGGGCATATAAGTAAATGCAATTTCATCAATTTTTATATTGATTCTCTAGTCAGTTTGGCAGGCAAATGTTTGGCAGATCTGTAATATTCCTATCTCAGTTTGTACTGTTTTTGTGATGTGCCTCAACATTTATCCCAAGAGCTGAAGAGAGTTGGGATAGAGTTTGGAAAGCATTTGTCTGGGAGCACATTGCATTGACTTAAGTGAGGTTGTGTTCCTGAGTGTCCTGTGTTAAAATTTAATATATCAAGGTAATTTATTGTATAACCTGAAGTTATCAGACGTGCCAGAGGCTCCAAAGTCACCTGTGGACTGGTCACTGCACTAGTCTCTTATTTCTCCCACTCCCACTGTGTTTAACACCTCCACTTGTGTTCCTCAATGGTTTTTATGGCTCTTTGGCATCCCACTGTAGGAAATATTTTACTCAATGGCCATTCTCCACAAAGCCTCTAGTCAATCTCACCCCCACACTGCCTCCAGCTCCTGTTGCTGCCTGATTTCTGCCTCAGTTATTTCCATGTATGTGGTTTATTTTTTTAAATTCAATCTTTCAATTTTTATTGTGCTGAAATGGCTATTCCCAAAGTCTCAAGTGTGCTTTTGACCTCATTTCAGTCCTTCTGGTCACCTAAATCCTCTTATCTTCTCAATTGTTTTTGCTAGTCCCTCCATAATGATATATGTTCAAGACTTTTGAGGTTCCTCCAACCTCTCAGGGTTCCCCCCACGCCCCAGCATCAGAGTTGTCTCACTCACTCAGACTTGCTCAATTGCCATTTTCATGGAAATTATTCCAATATCTTCTCACTCCCAGCCTGTCTGCAACCACATCTCCTTTCTTCTGCATTGCAAAGTGGTTCAGGATCAAATGAAATGATCAAGGCCCAGCTTTTCCTGGAAACCTCCTTTCCCTCTCTGTGATCTTACCCAGGCAATGTTGCTCAGTTCCTGCTTCAGTTTCCTTGAACCAAATCAGATCAAAGAGTGTGTGCAGGTATGTGCACACCTGAGCTTCCTCTCACATGGCTAAGAGCTGGATGACAATATCTCTGAAGCAATTGAAATACTCTTTTTCTGCAGCTGTTTTCAAACACTGATTTACCAACTCTGGAAAATACAAGAGAAAATTTTCAAAAGGAAGAGGCAGATCAACAATTCAGGGGAGTATAACTGATTATATAAACAATTTAGAATTTTCCTTTCCCTTTGATTTTTGCAAGCTTATTTCTACCTGTGTTTTATTACAAAGCCTTTCCCATTACTTGACTATTTGTAAAGCTTAGATTCAATATATGAAATCCGCAGCCTCTCTTCATAGATAACATCACTGACAGCTCAATATATTTTTCCCCTTTGGTGGAAAAATGAAATGAGGCAAACCTTGGAGTTAATGAAGAAAACACAATGGATATTGAACAATGCACAGCTTTTATAAATTAAAAGTTTTTCTTGGAGGAGGGAGAAGAGCATACACACAGTTCTTGCCTCATTTTAAATAGTCGTAGGACTTTCTTGAGGAATCCCATAAGTTGTTATTCATAATCCTGGCAGCATTGATTTAATGTACTTTTATGAAGTCAGGCTGCCTCTGCTGAGGCAGTGATGCCTGATCAGATCATATAGTTTATTGTTACAGTAAATAAAGGGCTTTATATATATATATATATATATATATATATATATATATATATATACATATAAAGATATATATAAAAATGATTTTTTGGCCATGGAATAATACCAGGTTATCTGTGCTTCAGGAATTAGAGTGACCTTTGGGTCAATGGAATCTGTAGTAAATCACATTGTCAGGATGATTACATTATTCCTAAATTGTTTCTCATAGATGAGCATCATTTGGCTGCACTACTGGAAAAGATGAACCCACAAAGCTGCCACCAAGTGTCTCAGTTATTGCTGGTGTGGAAAATAGTAGTCCTGGGCATGCTGAGCATATTTTAAGACTTGGATTTTCTCCCAACATAAGTTATCTCTGCTCCATTGCACACCTTTGTTTAAGATCAACTCTGTTATATTTTCATTTTTCCCTTTTGACTCATCCTATGTTGCTGCTCAGCCCTTGTGACTTTTGACAGGTGAGAAATGTAAGATTCAGTGCTCTGTGACAGCTTTTGGAGGACACTGTAAGGAGATGTGAACTGAGGTGCTGATGACATCATTTTTCAGTGCTATTAATGCAGCCTTCCAGGATCTGAGCTTTTGGCAAGGCTTGAGCTTGTAGGGCTTGTCAGCTTGTAGGGCTGTTACAGAAATACTGAAATTATCGTGCTTGATTATAAGAAATGCTTCAAAGCTGGACATAGACTGCCATGTACATTCCCAATCTGAGGTAACTACACTCAGACAGCTAAAATGAACTACAATTTTGAGATCATGCTGAGTTTGTTACTTGAGCCTTGCTCAGGGTCTGCAGACAAAAAGCCCTTCTCTTCTTGCTCCTTGGATCTGCATTTTTTGCACTAAGCCTGGAGAAATTAGTGCAGCTGTTGTTCAGATGCTGGATCTATCTGATGCTCTTGTCTACCTCACTGTCAACAAAACACATAAAGCAACACACAGCTCTGCAAGCCTTCCTCCAGACTACAAAGGCTAACCTCTCTTTGCATCAAGACAATTTTCTCCTTCCTAACCAGCAAATTCACATTAACTGGCTTTCCACTGACAGAGCCCTGTAAAAGAGTCATTATAGTAAAAAACAATCAGTCCCAAAATATACTAAAAATTCGTGTGTCAAGCTGCCACAAGAAGCCCCTCATGACAAAAAACAAATACTGCTTCTCTAAAAAAAAGTCAAGATCCTGAAATGCTATGACTTCTTGAGCATACTTGCTCATATCAATTAACATATATCCAGTTACACAGCACGGTGCAGCATTAACCAGGACACCTCTGACACCTCTGCATAGTTCCTCTCAAGATTAGGGTCATAGATCAGTCTTTTGTTGGATGTTTTTTCATGGTTGTGTCACCTCTAAGTGTAATATCCTTTCCCAAGCTCTGGCAGCTTATTAACCAGGGCTGAATGAAATCTGCTCTAAGTGCCCAAGTTTTGGGATGCTCTTTGGACCCTCTGAATGCCAAAAGGATCAAGAAGTGCCTTGTCCACCTCTGTCTCCTGCTGTTGGGCTCTCTGGAAAGATGGCCTTTCCAGCCATTTCTGCTTGTGTCCCTGCATGGCCCTGAGAAACAAGGGCATGGTCACTGTTGTTAGTGAACCTGGTATCGAGGTTCTGAGGGCATGTGGACTGTACAGCTCAGTTTAACCACTTACTGAGGACAGATTACATTTAGTAAAAAAGGTGCAGGCAGTAGCATGGGGTCAGTCTGCATATGAAGTGGCTGAAATGGCTGTTTTCACTCCTTGCTCCCAGGACATAGCAATTTAGGAAAAGAATACTGAAGCTGAAACACTTAAGAGTGTAAAGAGCCTGGGGCTTTGTGCCTGAATTTTAACTTTGCTATAGGCAGAATTTTAGAGAAAAATTGCTAAGGGCTGTTGGCCATATAGGTGTGTAGGGAGAGAGAGGGTTAGAAAGTGAGAAAAAGTGCAGTCAACCATGTACCCTTCTTCTACAGGAGAATTTTTGGGGTCAATTTCTGAAGCATAAGCTATACTCCAAAAGTAATCCTGTTAGTCTTAAATGACCCAGTACAGTGAGTGGCCCTCCTGGCCTCATTTATCTTTGCTAATTCTGCCAAAATCTACACAGAAAGGAGTTTCTCTATTGACTGTAATTCAAGATACTTCCCCTCCTC
This sequence comes from Notiomystis cincta, assembly GCA_013398075.1. NCBI lineage: Eukaryota > Metazoa > Chordata > Aves > Passeriformes > Notiomystidae > Notiomystis > Notiomystis cincta. Next base: position 203,051 of record VZRX01009422.1, on the reverse strand, counting down.
AAGATTTTCAGCCACTTTCATCTTTATGTGTTCTTATTTTCTGCTTGTGATTTTAATCTGAGAGACGAGTCCTGTGAGAGGATGCTTAATTGAGAATTGTACTGAGATAATGAAAGAAGCCATTTGTCGCCTCTTCTGTTGCTTGGTTGTGGCTTCCCCTGGTGAGTTTGCCTAGGGAGCAGACAGGCTGCCCTTATTCCATGATATTTCAGGACTCCTCATGAGGAAAACTACAGTCACCAAAACTGTGTGTTGTCCTGACAGCAGAATCTAAATATGATTGCTTTTCATGACACCAGATGAAGGAGTATTCTTGGGCAGCAAAATAAGTGCAGGACAAAAGAAGGTCAAAGACAAGCTTTGCATTGCATTATTTACATCAATGCTGGGAAAAAGCCTTGTGAGCTGAGAAGGGGTAAGTGGAGATCAAAGGTGGGCATTAGAGTTTCTTGAAATCAATGGCAGGATTCCATTGACTTCTGTGAGCTCCAGAGCAGATGTGAACAGCTGTCACATAGCCACTTTGCCTACATGGATTGTCTTTTTCTTTTAAAAAATCCCAGTGTCAAATATAGCTCTTCTGGAAGAAATGTCAGAGATTTTACAATTCTTCTCCACATTTCTTGTATAGGTGTTTTTTTTTTAATTTTCTCCCCTTGATTGTGGATTTTTCTCGATTTGTCAAAAAGACTATAGACTTCATCACAAGGTATTATCAAGTGGAAAAAATAACAGGCATCTAAACCAGGAAAGGTTTGTGAAATGCAGTTCAACTAATTAAGTGTGTGGTGGAACAGAAATACACAGAGTTATTTTGGGATCATATTATTAGGAGCACAGAAGATTTGAACATGGGTATCTTTATTTCCCTATAAGTTCTCCATAGCTTAACTGTGCAGTATCTGAGCAGTATCACTTAACCCTTCTCAGTTTAGCTGCTTAGCTGAAAACCCTTTTAGCTGAAAGGGTTCATACCAGGCTTAGGGGTGAGTACAGCAGCTGGAGGGGCTGAACTTTTGTTGATAAACTCAGTCAAATTCTCTTTCTACACAAGGTGTGTCAGGAAGTAACAACAAAGAGACTAATTCCTTTCTCTTGGACAGAACTTTTATCAAGTTTTGGGCCTCTCCCTACAAGAGAGCCCTCGAGGTGCTGGAACAAATCCAAAGAAGGGCAATGGAGCTGGGGAAGGGTCTGGATAAATCATATGAGGAGCAGCTGAGGTAGCAGGGGGGGGTTTAGCCTGGAGAAAAGGAGGCCCAGGGAAGTTCTCTACAACGACCTGAAATGAGGTTGTAGCAAGTGGGAGTTGGTCTCTTCTCTCAGATAACAAGCAGTAGGACTAGGGGAAATGGACCCAAGTTGTGCCAGGGGAGATTAGATTGGGTGCTAGGAAAAAATTCTCCATGCAAAGGGTTATCAAGCATTGGAACAGGCAGTCCAAAAAAGTGCTGGAGTCACCATCCCTGGAGGTATTTTGGAAAACTGTAGATGCAGCACTTAGGGATCTGGCTTAGTGGTGGGCTGGTCAGTGCTGGGTTAGCAGTTAGAACTGATGATTTTAAAGGTCTCCCAGCCTAAATTATTCCATAATGAAATTTTAAAGTGTTTTAAAAAGAAATCTGATATATCAACAGGGAAGACACTACAGACAGTGATGATGTGACAGGTCTGAGTCCAGTCAATGGTCTGACTCTGTTGGTCTGAGATTGTAAGTCAGAATTCCCCAGTTATAGGACAAGAAATCTTTAGGATGCTCTGCAGTAAAAATAAAACAGTAGACAGCAACAGTGTGAAGATGGAGAAATTATTTCTTGGTGTCTAAGGGTTGCTCACATATATATGTAAAAGCTACTACTTACTAGTAACACTGAACAAATAATCTTGAGATGTGTATTTTCCTTCAATACCATTTTTGAATGGAGCTGTGTCAATGTTGAGTGGCACTGATGTTCTCATGAAAGGTCCTGGGCCAGATCCCACTGAAGTCAGCAAGAGAAATCCCATTCTATCCTCACTTTAAAACAAGAGGCTATCAGTTGGTGTCTCAAACAAGAGCAGCTGAGAGAAAGCACTGCATGTAAGTGCACACAAGGTATCTTTCCTTTCCCTGAAAAGCTGAATATGGAAAAAGTAGCAGTGGGCAATGGGTTAATGAATCATAAACTAAATCTTGACACCTCCACTGAAAGAACAAATGAAGATTAAGTTCCTTTGGAGAACTATGATTTTCATTAAATTTATGAACTTCAGGATCAATAAATTCTAATCTCTAATGTCTCTACATTATTCCAAAGCTTCTTGATGGGATAAAGCTCTTATAGGAAGGCAGTGAAGTGATTACATTAGATAAATTGGGAATAGGACAATGGTCTCCTGCACACCAGCTATAGCAGGGCTCTTGTGGACTGGATTATCCTCTGGATGCACAAAAGGGGTCAGTAGCAGGTAAATTAAATGATGGGCTGCCAGAGAAGTTAATAACTATAACTCCCATATCAGATGCAAAGTCCTCTAAAGGAGCAGCCTGGTGCATTCATTAGTTACTTGACTTCTTTCCAAAATCCTCAACAGAGACACCACATGGTCAAAAGAAGGGCAAAAGTGTGAGGGAGGAGATTGGCGTGGATCACTTCAGCAGCTGCATTCCTCTGGAAACCCTGAAACCCAGTAATTAACTGCAACCCTCTCGAGCCTTTTCAAACTGAGTTTTGCTGCACTGCTGTCTGCAGCAGTTCAGGAAACCTCCACACTTCCTAAAGACTGTGATGTGGACAGCTGTCTGTGCAGAGCCCGTCTCAGGATGGAGCTGCAGAAGGATATTGGCAAAGCTTCCCCAGAAACTCAAGGCAACGAATCTGTAAATGATGAGAAACAATCCCTCGTTTTGCTAATCTGGGTAAGATGTGAGTTAATTACTGATATCAACCCTCCCATCCTCTACAGTTTCTATAAAAATGACCGCTGAAACCTGTGCTTTTTTCCCTTCCTTTTGCCTTATTTCTACCTCAACAAAAATAAAGGATTGTTATACTTGCTTTGAGTGTGTATCCATTTATTCACTTTAAGAGCTTGATCTTGCCTCAGCTGAAGCCTTTATACATTAAAAGCTGTAGCTTTTAACCATTTATTCCATAATATTCTTTTGCCTTGCCTTATAAAAAAGCCACACCTTGAGGGATCTCACCTAAACTCCTTCAGACCAGCTGAGCAGAGAGGTCTGCATGAAGCTGAGCTAAGCCTGAGTGCCTGGAGAAGAAGCAACAGCAGGCAAGGGACAGGATGGAGCTGCTCAAACCTTTCTGCTAATGCAGAGGAGGATTGACTCTGCAATCAGGGCTGTGTGAGAGGCTTGGGAAATGGAGAGAAAGTTTCCACTCTACAGCCATAGGTGAGTCTTGTTCAGTCCTCAGATGATCACTTTTTGGGGTGATAATGAGAACTTTCCATTTAAAAGCAGCAGGAGAAAATAGCAAATATGCAGGGGAAGAGGATGACAACAGCAAAGAGAGCATAGTGCTTTGCAGCAGCACAGCACATTTGGGGCATTAAACCTCACACATGCTGAAAGTCTTATCTTGGACACAGCAATACAGTGAAGCAGCATGTCTGTATTGGCGAGGATATGAGAGTCTTTCTGTTCTTCTCACAGTTGCATAGCTTTTGAAGCAGGAAAATAACTATGTGAATTTGCTTGGGCATTGCTGATTCAGGAGGAAAGCCATTCTGTATCAAACAAGGCTTCTTGCAACACTTTGGGTTTCCTCTAGCAGTGCCTCCTTTAATCACTGCCCAAAGCCAGCTTCAATTGCTTCAAGAGGGATTTGCCTGCTGGATCAAAGCAGTGGTCCACCTAATCCTGTGTTCTGTCTCTAACAATGGCTGGCTTCTTCAGAGAAGAGAGGGGAGATCTCCTCAGCAGGCAGTTGCAGGAATATTTTCCCCAGGGAGCTGATAAAATCACAGTCAGAGGTTATATGAACGCCGGCGAGGTGAAAATAAATGTGATTAAAAAGACATCAGGATTATCAAAGCAGATGAAAGAATGTTAACCTAGAGATTGAGTGAGGGAGAGGGTATGGGGGGAAAGAGCAATACTGGAGAAACACATGTCCTACCAGGGGGCATTTTAGTAGTGTGAATACTCCCTTTAACATTGTTCTCAGGGCAACAGATGGTAAACCATCAGCAGAACATGAAGAAATCAAATAACCTTCACAGCTCAATTGAGGCTGTGTCTATAATATTTGGCTTTTACCAAGTAGTGGAAATTAACAGTGCCAGAGTGTTCTCATACATAATTTCCTTCTCCCCTTTCTCCTCTGTGCAGATTGTCATTACAGGTAAATGAATTTCACTCAAGTGAGTATCACTACCTAGAGGAGATGGAAAGATCAAGGAACTGTTTTAAACTGGAATTACTGGAGAGAACAAGGTAAAAACAAAACACATGAGTTTATTTTTGTACACAAACAAATTACTGAGACCTGAAAATGTCTGCATTTTGTTTGGATTGCTCTTGAGCCTATCATCTGTGACTAGCACAGGCTGAAGGCTGGGAGCAATCTTGGTTTCAGTGAGAAACTCCTGTTTCAGTGCACACCCTGGATCAGGTTTGCCTGATCACATGTGTCAGGTGTGATCTCATGCATCTTGCCTTACCTGACATCAGGGCAGTCTCCCCATATTCCTATGGTGTTGGTGCATGGTTGAAATATGGTCCACAAAATGACTTTTTTTTATTTTTGAACGCTTGGCTCAACAGCAGTTGAATTTTTAATGGCTCTTCCTATATGACATGAAAGTCTAAGAATAATCTATGAAGCCCTCTAAATAATCAGGCATACTATTTTTGGGTCTATTATATTTTTATAGGAATGCCAAATCTACATGTACCTCGAACTGGACTCTACGGGATTCATGTTTACATCCGAATTTAATTTTTTCTAGATTCTGAGGTACCCTGAAGCTATTTTGACAGAAACCATCACTGTACAACGATCATCACCTATGGCTGGAAGGCAAATCAAAGATCATGCAGTTCCTTCTATTCCCAGCTCCAGGATATATACTCATAGTGTTCCTGCCAGCTGCCTCTTACACCTTCAATAATGAGCACTCCCTGCCCTTTCCTGGGGAATCCACTCCAGGGCAATGCACTCCCCACTTTCATAAACATTTCCCTAACATCTGAAATCCCACTAGAGTCCCTGTGCCTAATGATTCCTCCTGGCTAGACATCACTGAAGACACAGGGATGTAGATGGAATTAGGCTGTCTGGAGATGTCTGTACAGTCAGAATTATCTTGCAAAACAGCTGAAAAACTCAAATCGATCAATGGGCTTTTTAATGGTAATTTACATGCATAGAGACTGTGCTGTCTGGGCACAGAGGACATAAGTCCAGATTCAATATCTTGTTGTGAACTCTGGGAGCAGCTCAAATTGCATCTGATGTGACCACATAACAATATTTGGAGAATTCTATATGGAGGTTAATATATGAGCAGCTCTGGCTCAACACATAATTAAAATAAAGTACATTTTAAAGTGATTATTTGCCCTATAATGAACATTTACTTCAGGCAGAGAAAAATGCCCTGAAATTCAGTCCTTCTTTGTGTAGATTCTTAGCATTTCCTATTGCCATTCCATAATTTTCTCTACTGGCTGTCAGTGCTTTAGATAAGCTGAGACCCAAAAATTGTGGGAAATACTGTATCCACAGTTTCTTTTTGGTGTTTCAAGTAAGTCTGTTAGTACCACTGCCACTGAGAGTGAAGTCAGATGCTGTCCCAAGGAGCATCTCAGAAGCTGGCTTGGAGATGAGTCCAACACATGGCCAGTTCTGGTTACAGGAGAGGGAAATGCAGGGAGAAGCACATGGTTCAGCTGTGTTCTCCAGGCTTCAGAAACAATTTTTTGTATATTCATTTCAGCCCACCCCCGTTTCTTCTCCTCTAAGCCTGAATAGTTCACATGAATTTCAGAGTTATGCTACAAATTCAGCTGGGGAGAGGTTTTCCAAGCCAAATAGCCACTACACTTCAGGAGTTTAAAGAACAGCCTCAGAATATGTGACTTTCTGAGCTAAGGTTTTCATGCTCTTTAAGCCAGGGGTACTCAAACATTCCATTAAATAAATGAAGGTCCCATCACACCACATCTGTACTTTAAGCCCTGAATCTAACTGCCTCATTTCTGAATCTGCCTGTGAACCTTTCAAACGCACCTACAGCACTCCCTGCATCATTTGTTGGCATTATTAAAAGAATCTTCTCAAAATAGAAAAGCAAGCAATGGGGCATCGTGTTTCATAGAACTGATCTTTATCTCACAGATTTTACAATCCAATTTTCTTCATGCATTCTCTGCTCCATTGGGGCCTTTTATGTGAGGCATTCACTAGAATAACAGTGCATTTCCATTTGTATCTCTTTTGTTGCACATAAAAGCTCAATTAGTATTCCAATTCACCATCAGCCTGTACCTATTTAATGAACTTTTATCCACTTCCATGTTCCTTAAGTTTAATTAACTAAAACAGAGCAAGTATCTTGGCATTATTAAATGCTTCTGGAATAAAAATATTCTTTCCTTGAAAGTTTTTATCAGAAGTCAGAAGCAAAAATCTCTGAGTCCAGTTTGGAAATTGTAGTAACTTTACCATTGCTTTGCGGTTTGGTGTGGAACTCAGTAAAACATTATAACATAGCTTTAAATTGTTCTTTAACTGGATTTTAATCTATGTAACATTTTCAGCATTTAGTGTTGCATCCCAAAGGAAAATTTCATTCAAACATCTTAACTGTTTAACAAGAATGATAACAGAAAAAATGATTCAGACATATCAGTGGGGGATTTGTAGAAACCTCCTCCAAATGCAGTGACTGAATCTTGTGTCACTATTCTGCCTTTGAGCTCAGAAAATGAGATGAACATACAAATACATTTTTCTCACTCAGCCTATGCACAACTTTATTTTCAGCAAAAGGGAAGTTTGTACATTTTTCTGAAATCATCTTTTGAGTCAGGTTTCAATGTGATAATGCATTTTATGAACATTTTGCCAAGGTGTCAGCATTTAGTGTGCTGGTTTAACCTACCATGTCCTTCTGCAGAGCTCCAGCTGGTATGCAGGGACCTTAGTTGAGAGTGTCTCACCACTTCTCTGAAGGCTCACTTGTGTCTGCTACAATGCAGTATTTTGACTGACACTGGTCCCTACTTTTTAGATGAGTGAACTTATCTTCTACTTTGATCCTCCTTAAGAACAAACTCTTTGCCCATTGCTCTGCAGTCACAACACTTCTGCTGAAATGACCCAGAAAATTTAAGTGCCTTCCCCAAGAGGATAATTTCTATCAGCTCCCTGTTAGAATCTCTCTATATGGAAAGATTCCTTCAGAGAGTTTTCCAGAGGAACAGCCTTGCTTTAAACTCTGTGACTTTTCTCCTGCAGGAGGGAGCATTTCTCTTCACAGTTATTGCAAGAAGGTTTGGCCACCTCTTGAAAAAGGCAGGATTTCTCTCTGGGCAGGTGGTTTGTGGGGCTGCAAAAGATGCATGGCAGCTCATACAGATCAGGACAGGAATAAAAGGGCAGCTATTGAAGTTTTCTTGTGAAGTGTTGGTAGAAGAGTCCAAGCAACAGCTAATGGTGGGAGAGTGGCACTGGCAGGAGTGGTAGGAAAGCACAGCTGTTCTGTTGACTCTTATATGGCAATAACTTTCCATTTTAAATTTTATTTTTGCAACATGAGCTGTCCCAGGGCTTTCTGTTCTCTCTGCTCTAAATCCATTTCTTACAGTATGAGGGCATAACTGAACATGAAATAGGCTTGAAGCCACATGGATAGAGATATTTTTTGAAAATACCTCTAGAATTTTTAATAATTTCTTTTGTCACTCACTTTTTTTCCCCCTTCTACCCAAAAAAACCCAAACAAACAACAACAACAACAAAAATGAATAAAAAAGAAATTTAAAAAATAGAAGGTAAAAAAATTAGAACATATAAGGTAGTAATAAGAAATGCCCAGCCACTACTTTAACAAAGGAAAGGGTGATATATCTGTTGGATTCACTGCCTGGAATCTGTGGGATGTGCCCTGGAAAGACAATTTGCTGCTTGTTGTGTGTTTGGTTCCTGCCCCAGTAGTAGCTACAATTAATTGGCAATTCTCTTCTGTAGATGGGATGGCATTTTCAAAGCTTCTCAGTAGGAATTAGGTGCCTAAAACTTCCAGCAGTTTCCAGTTTTGTAAATAAACATACAAGTTTTTTTAAATTTACTTGTTTTAGAAGCACATGGCACTGTGCTTATGTTCTTTTCCCCTGAAAAACCTCTGCAGCCAGCATGTTACAGTTAAATCTGAGAAAAAAGGGAAGATATTTACACCTCTGGCAGTGAAAGAGAAGATGCTTTTTGCTGTGATTTATAGAAACCGACATTAATCTCTATTGCTTTATACTCTACTTGCAATAAACAGCTTTGGAGATTGATTAAAGACTTTGTCTGCAGCTTTCACTCAATTTCAACAGCGCTTCTTGCTCCATAAACTCAAAAGGCATAGAGATTATGCCTTAAACAAAACCCATGATATCCATCTCTTGGAGCATTTACTATTTTCAGTCCTTTGAATTGAAAGTTATGTATGTGTATATGTGCATGTGTTAATTCCAAACTTTTCTTACAGTGTTTCTTCCACGACAAATGGAACAACGAAGTTGGCAAAATACACAGTCTGGATCTCTCTTCTTTCCTTCTTTTTCCCTGTTCCTTTGCCTCAAGTTTGCTTGCTGATAATGGACTGATTACCCATTGCATGTGTTTTAGGAAATCACATATGAAAGAAAAAGCATGAGACAGAAAACTCTCACCAGTCTCAGCAACATTTTCTCCACCTCCAAATGTAGCAGAGAATAGTTTTATTACTTTGGTACTTATTATGCCAACATCACTAATTACATTATAATTTCCATATATGCCTCGTGTTCACTATTACTGACTCAATCCTTAGCATCCCTCTTCTTTGCATTTAGCCCCTTTTAAAAAGGCAATTCTCCGATCATTTTGAGAATTATCTCACCTCATGTTTTCACTGTCTTCAGCCACATAACCTGCTTCTGACTCCTGCTATTCATTTAATCCCATGTCTGCCCTGTGTCTTGTCTCCTCCTGGCCAAATTCCTTTTATTTTCGGACTTCAGCATTTTTCTCTCTTTTTGTTATCACAAACTCTGTCTTCCAAGTTTCTTTAGTTCTACTTGACAATAGTTTTCTGCTTTGATCCTACCTTTTTAGCTCCTATCCACACTTCTCAGAATCCCACTCTGCAGTTTTCCAGTGCAATCTTGTCACATGCACCTGGATAACTTTAATCCTTTCTTTTCTGGCCTTTTACCTGCAGCTCTTTGATGCCTTTAATGAATAATTACAATGATGAATATGCAATTCTTGGTTGGAATGTTAATCTATTCACATCCTCCTCCTCCTTCCTGTCACACTTCTCCTGACTCATCTCATCTCATTGACTGTCTCTGTCCCAGCCCCTTGAAGGTGCTCAGTGACTCTGCACCACTGATTCACAGATTTGTGGCTGTACTGATCTGATGAGGTGCTCCCATCTCAACCACGACTGCCATGCTAGGCTTCCTACAATCCCACAAGGCTCTTTAAACACCTCTAGAGCCCCTGAGAGGGACATTCTCTTCCTGAGCTGATATATGGCTGTATCCATTTAATTTGTTCTCTGAAATCTGCTTCTGTCTTTTACCAACCCCAAATTAGCCAAGCTAGCTGGAGAAATTCAAGCCTAGTTACACAACTGCCCTCACTAAATTAACTGCCCCATCAAAATGCTACCTTGCCACTGGTTTCATGGTACTGATTACCCTGCAAACTCCTGAGAGCTGGTTCTGGCTATCTGCACTTGCCTAGAATAGATTTTAGTGCTGATAAAAATAATAAAAATGCAGAACAAAACAGAATGAGTAAAATTCAAAGCTGAGGCGAAGGAAATCTAAAACTTTATTTCCAACCAGACATAATGTTTGAAGAAATACGAGTTTTTAGTCCACATCTGGACTTTATCTCCATAAAATGAGTGAAAACTTAACATTTGAATAACCTTGATTGCTGGAGAAGTTTTCAGCAAATTGGCAAGTTTGAGGCTAGGATCTCTAGAGCAAATGGCTAATAAGTAAATGTGAGTTTTGTATCTTGAATGTTTTCCTCTTAGTTTTTTTTTTTTTAAATGGAAGCTGTTTGAGTTAGGAATTTATGAGTCTGCTGTAAGAAATTTCAGTGTGATGGTGTCCCTTGAGCAGGGGTAAATTGAAAGCACCTGCTACTCTTTGAACTGACTTTTGTGTGAAGTGTCTACTGCTGTTCTCCCTCACTTGCCTTCTTTCGGAAGGACAGTGTACAGCAGAAAAACCTCTCCTGTTACACATCTGCTGACCAGCTCCCCTCTTACACAGATGGCACAGAGGGCTGATGCAGCTGCACAGACTCCTTCGATGTGTAACAAACCCAGAGAAGAACATTTGTATCACCACTATCAACTTCTGCTGCTGGATGGGCCCCTGGAGCTGGATACAACAAAGAGCATGATCATGCCTGTGAAGCTGCTGCATTACACAGAGGTAGTCAAGGACTAAAATGTTTCTGTCTATTAAATATAAATCTACAGGTCATAAAAAAACCCCAATTTTGATCAGGCAGTTGTGAGATATGAAGATGTACAGAAGTGAAAAGTAGCAGAAGGCAGCATTCCCAACACACTACTTTGTGGACACATATTAGAAGAAAGCCTTTTCCACTGGGCTTTTCAAAGCAACCTCTTCTATTAGATGTGATCCATGTTCTTGGTTGTGAGCAAAAATATAGCACTGTGCAGAAAGAGAATATGTGAATAAAAAAGGCAAGTGAGATCCACCTCCTCTCCAGAGCAAACCCAGACAAAGGAAGCTGAAGGCAGTTTGCATGTGAGCTTTGCAGGGACAGGAGTGGCAGCTTGCATGGGTGAGCACAGTGCCTGTGTCCTGCTCACACCTCAAAAAGGACGTTTGTTAATTAAATAACCCCCCACTGCACACAGCTCTGTTTGATTACTATCAGTGTGCTAATTTTGTCATTAGGAAAAATAAACAGCACGTCTTTGCCACCTGCCAGGCTATGCACATTCAGACTGGTCCTTTCTAGCTCCACTCCTGGCAGGGGGGCTCCCACTTGGCACTTCCTCTCCCAGCTCGCTGTGTTCCGAAAGCGAGCCAGGGTCATGCAGCTGCAGCAAATTGGGTCACAGTTATCCAATAAAGCCCTAGTTAAAGGGTAACCATCTAGAAAGATGCTGGCAAGCTTGATGAATTTGGATGAACTTGCATGTATGGGGTGCATGGAAGAAGTCCAGGTTCTGCAGTTTACTTACAATGAAAGTGGATGGACCAGATTCCTGAACTGGAATAAATCTGTCCTACTTCATTATTTCACTGGTGTTCTGTGAGAAACATCCCTTGGGGACTTCAGCTCTGCCACAAAATGAAGTGCAGCTGAGTAGATAAAGCTCGAGTTTAGATCTCCAGAGATGTGGGTTTGTTTCTGGGTTGAGCACTGACTTCTTGTGTGGTCCCAGCCTGAGCAGTGCTTGTTTACTGCTTGTGCTGAGGCACTGTGGTGCTGAGGCTCAAGGCCCATTTGGCTGGGCACCGTGTGAGCATCTCATGAAAAGGGTTCCCTGCCCAAATGTGCAGAGGGAAAATGAACTTGCAGTGATCTCTTTCCTGCTGTGTGTGCAAGCTCTGTGAGTCAGACTTTGTGTGGTGCAGGAAGCCTGGCAGTGCTATTTGTGGTGTAGCACATCCTGTCCTACACTCAATCTGGATTATCCTGAGGCACCAGACACTTGGTTCTTGAGGCAGCTGCATCTTTCCATTTGAGTACATCACTTGGAGTCACATGAAGGGCTAAAGCAACAAATTCCAAGTAGGCACCTGAAGTAATACGCTTCTCCCCTTGGTGAATGCAAATAATTAACATTAATTAGAGCTGTGCACATGCATTAAGAGCAGACTTCAGCACTCTGGGGAAATTTTATTTTCAATTAAGTGAAAAATACTTTAAAGTCTGATAGCTCTGAAAACAAAGGGCGCTTCTGTGCCAAGATACCTGACTTTCTTTTAACCAAGTCTGCTCACAAATTAAAGGCAAGGGCATCACATCTAGATGGTGTTTCCCACTGAGGCAGATCTTTCAGCAGCATTAATTAGTCTTGGTAGAGCTTACAGCTACAGATAAATGGGCAAGGACACCGATGGTTTCAGTGGCTAACAAAATGGTGGGAGATCAACCCTTCCAGGTATGGAAATTAAATTGTGTTACACTTGTTTTCCTAGAAGCTCTCCCTAATGGGGCAGTATAAATTTCATATATTATCTGCCACATCTCAAACTCACATTAATATTTTTTCATAATTAAGTCCTGCATCTACAGATTCGGAAATACCTGAGCAGGGCAAGTTTGTAGCCTGAACTCAGCTCCTAGAACTTTTGCAATTTGATAGGCTCTTCTTGTCCATAGTCACATACTTTTATTTCTCTGAGCACCTGCCTGTTTGGCAAGCAGGATAGATGAGCCTCAGAGGACATTCAGATGTTTGATGTTTCTTATTAGCTTTGTCATTCAGCATGTGGCCCTATGCATTATTTACTGTGGCTCCACTGGAGCGCTTAAGGCAGAATCTTTCTCTTCCTCACGGACTCTTTCACAATGTTCACGCTGTACAAGCTTCTTCCAGAAAGTCTGGTGTTCCCAAGACTGTGGGGAGGTACTTGGATTGCTTGTTTACATTGTATCCTGAGCATCATTTATCTTCCTCCTAAAGAGGTCGGTGGTGTGACTTGGCCGTAGCCCATGGCAGCAGAGCCTGGGCCAGCGCACACGCCGCTCTGGGCACTGGGTAACCAGGTTATACTGCTTGGCAGAGGGACAGAAACAGTGGCCAGGCAAACTAGGAGTAATCCAAACCCTTTCCCAATAAACACGAGGCTTGATTTTGGGAGTGGGATGAACTTGAAAACAAATTAAACAGAAAGTGTAATCTGTCAACAGCGCTGTTTTTACCTTAAGACAATACTGGGAGCGGATTTCCAGATACCTGGGTTCATCTCTGCTTGAGATGGTGCCCTTATTTCATCAGTCTTTGTCTTGCAGCAATTCATCTGCAGCACTCAGTCAAGGAGAGGCTTCACAGAAAAAGGCACTTGTTAGAGCCAGGATCTGCTGTGAGCAGGGCTGGCCAGCTCAGGAGGGCAGCACCTCATAGGGAACCTCATACATTCACTGATGGAGGGAAGGATTAGGTATTTTCTGCTTTCATTTACTGCAAATGGGAAGGAGTGAGCGATGCTGAGCTGGCTGGCCTGTTGCAGAGGCCAGGGCAGAGGTGCCAGGGCTGGCAGTGGTTCTGCAGCGCTGTGGTTCCACCTCGGCACGGCGCTGCCATGCGCCCGCCCGGCCGGCAGCCGGCCACCAGCACAGATGGGCAGGAGCGGGGTGGCCAGGGCACTCCCACTGCCCTGCCTCCTGCCACGCTGCCAAACCCCACAAACAGCGCTGTCAGGAGGGAAAGCTGCTGCTGCTGGAGGTTTTCTCTCGTTATTCGCAGTTCATGGTGTTGGTAAGGTTATTTTCAAGCCAAGCGGTTTTTCAACAATGTATGTTTATGTAGATCTCATTTAAAACAGTAGCTTGTCACATGCTTTATATTCATGGGAACTTCAGAGAACAGTTTTTAAAGCCCATGCAATCTGGATTTAATTTGCATTTTAATTAATATTTCAAATGAATTCCTTGGCCTCGTTTATTTATTTATTTATTTGAGCCTTCGAGAGCAAAGGCTCTATCAAAGTCTTGAAATTAGAAGGACTAGGATTTCTTTGAGTGCAGCTTTTATTTGGTCATACTGTCCAAGACACCTCTGACTAATTATTAATATTGAAATTAGTTACTCTGTAGCTTAGACTCAAGCTTGTCATTTGCTTTATGGCAGAGGCTGCAGCAAACTCCCTTTACAAGAAAGAGGAAAAAGTATTTATATTATTTGTTAAGAGGGACACAGTTTAAAATGAAGTTTTGGATACATGAAATTAAAAAAATCAAAAAGACATCTCAGTCTTGTAGAAAGAATAAGGTTACATGAAGATCTTGAGGGAAAAAAACAGAGGCTGCATTTCAGGAAAACATTTAAATACATGCTTAGCGTTTTGTAGAGCCAAGTACTTAAACACATAATTCAGATTAGACACTTCTTTCAGAAGTTAAACAAAAGAAACTGAAGTTAAATTCTATTCAAGCAATGAATGTTTCAAATAAGTTTGAAATTAATTGCAAGTAAGTGCAATTTTTCACCTATCCCAAATTGATTTGTTAGATGTTAACAGCCTCTAATAATAGATACTCTGGGTCAATTCTGGGTTCTTTATAAAGGAAACATAGAAGTTTTTTTTGTTGGTTGACTCTATATTTGCTATAGATGGTGAAACAGTGGGTAAGATGATGCATAGCAAAGGGCTGCCTTCATGAATTCAGAGCAGGAATAATAGCACTGAACTCTAACAGTTCTTATTGCCTGAAAATTTCAAGGCAAATAAGCATGAAATTAGCAATTAAGGAAATTAACCTTACTACATTCTTATCAGAGTCCAAGAAACTGAGGCAGGAGACAAAACATCACCTGTTTTAAAATCAGCAGCCATCTAGCAGTAAAGCTGGAAGGAAGACATCCCTCAGTTCAGCACCAGTGAGCACATCCTTGGCAGAAAGTCAGTGCCTCTTCTTTGTGGGGAGAGCTGCAGGGTGATGAGGAAAAAGCTGAGCCTTCCCTGGTGTTGGGGTAGGCAGCTCTAGGGGTACATAAGAGCGTCTTCTTTTCATGCAGAAGGAGATTTCCAGCACTTATGGCTACTGCCACATACACCAGGTGCTATGAAACATTTTCCTTGTGGTATTTGGGATTAGGATTTTAGTGAAGTCATTTTACATTGTTTGGCTGTTTGACACCTTTGGCTTTCCAAACTATCTGTGAAGAACACCATTGAAACTTTCATCTGATTTTCCAGTTTTCAAAATAAGTTTATAACTCTCTGCTTCAGCTCTAGACTTCATACTTCTGAGAATGTCACAATGCAGATGTGTAACTCTTACAATAATCCACCATAAATTAGATGGTAAGAAATACATTCAAGTACAATAGACCTTATTTTTGCAAAGCTGATAAAACTCAACTCAGCTTAAAACTCTTTTTATGACCAAAACAAACCAAAATTCTTCTCCAGAAGATTTAATTTGTTCATCTCTTTTTCATAGTCAAAGGATCAAGCTTGCTGTTCAGTGTTCAGTATTCTCTGTTAAAATCTGCTGAGAACACTGGCAGGTAGCTCACTCTGCCAAGCACATCCCAACACCCTCAAAGTGTGAATGCTTTCAGGGATGGTGATGAAGAACAGGACTCCAACTTATTTTTTAGAATCAATTTTACCAACAAAGCACAAAATTGAGATTTCTGTAATTGGAAGAGATTCTGTATTATAAAGTAAAGTAGAAAGAAATTATGGGAACAAGAAATTTTACCCTGAAATCAATTCAATTGTGCTGTTTATGCAAGGTTTCTTTCTCTCTTGCTTTCTTTTTCTTTCCCCCACCTCCCCTAGTCATCACTGTTACTAATTCCAGCTAATACCCACCAGAATCTTAAAGAAATCTACCTTGAGAAAAAGCAGAATTAGTAATAATGAGGAAACATGAACTGCTGCCTTGGAACAATGGGCAGAATATTTCCAGTGGTTACCAGTAGCAAAACGCTGTGCAGGGCAGAGTGAGGGTGGGAATTGTGTCAGTTCGTGGTGGTGCCTGGAGGATTTCCAGCATGAAAACTGTTCTTTTCAACCTTAGACTAAATAACAAGAATTAGGAGGCAATGGTTTGGGATTTAGAGAGTCTAGGTAGAGGAGGATTGCCTTTTCCACCAACTTCCCCTCTGATCTTGAAGCTTTCAGCCTCTTTCTGTTTCTCCTGTCTGCAGCTGTTAAATCTGAATCTGAAGGAAGAGCCATTGCCTTCCTTACCAGTTTACAGTCAGTTCTTTGGCATATTCCATGAAGCAAAAAACTCCCAATATCTTCACCCTCCAACCATGTGGGGGTGGTGAAATTGGATCCAACCACAGACATCAGAAGACACTTCCAAATTAGGACACTTTTAAACTTTGTGAAAATCACAAACATGTTAAAGAACACATTCACATGCACAAAAATATTTATGATTTCATTAACGACACAGAATAAAATGTGTTCAGAACTCTTCCTGTGTTCTGAAAATAATCAGATTATTATCCGATGCTGAAATTGCACAAATAGATTCTTGGCAGGCAATTATATTTTCCGATACAGGTTTTTTTAATCTCTATGTTTCTCCAACATGCCACTCATTTTTCATATTCATTTATAGTTAAATGTAAACAAAGTGCCATAAATTAATTCCATGTGTAGTTAATTTTTCTGATAAAATATGGATGAATGAACATGTTGTCTTCATTCATTTCAATTAAGAGGCTTCTATTACCTTTAAAATCCCAGTGAAAAAAGTATCCACGAGACATTTCATTCAGGTCACATGTAGAGGGAGGCATTGGATAAAGACCTACAAACAAACACTGTCTGAATGAAATCTAAGTTGTTCTAATCTGTCTGATAAATGTGACACAGAATGGTAGTTTCACTTGTTTTAGAAGATATGTTCATGCCAAAATATGGTGCAGGGCAAGAAGACAATGAAACATAATTACAGGGAGATGGTGAGGAGGTCATAATCTTCCTAAGGAAGAAAGAACCAGGAGACAAAGAACTTTTAAAGCTAGACTTAGGCAAGCAAGAGAAGGACTGTAATATGGTTGATTAAGTTGTGTGCATGACCATGAGTTTTAAAATGACAGTGCCAAACAGGAGTTTTAAATAAAGAATAATGATAATAAAAAAATCATTTATTGTAGAGAGCTTACACTGACCTTAATAGAGCAGCAACATAGTTTGAGAGTCATTCTTTGCCTCTAATTTCTGGATACATTTAAATATTTGCTATTGTAGTGAGTAAAAATCTTACTGAATTCTGTGTTTTGAAATCTGTTGTCACTGGAGCACTGTAGCCTCTGGACACACGTAATGAATCCAGCTTCACTGGGATAGGCATAATATAATTATTAAGTCTTGGCATTTCAGAGACCTGGCATTACTTTTTTGGTGAGTGTGGCAGTGAAATTACTGGGTGTTGCTGTCTTTTATTTTCTCCTCTCTAAACTGGAGAAGAGCGTTCATTCCATCTCTCCCTTTTCCCAGTTTTACTGAAACGTTCTGTAGCGCCTTGGTATTTGTGGGTGCAGTGTCACACAACTGAAATTTGACAACTGCAGAGAGATCTGGAAAACAGTGAAGCTGTGAAATTTAGGGGGGTGTATTTAAAGACATCAGAAAGATCACTGAGGCTGGAACACTTTCAATCTCATAAAGAGTAATAATCATAATCAACCTGGTAACATTGAGACAAAGTAACATTAGGAGTTCTGAAAGAAAATGAGGAAAAGGAGTTCTTAAGCTATCAGGCTACAAAAGACAAGATGAAAGTGGAAGAGAAATGTCCTGCTTTTCTGTCTTTATCTTTGTTTCTATTCAACTGATGGATGCTTTCTGGTACAAACAAGTGAGATGATGCAGCCCATGCAAAGTTGTCGAATGCAAGAATAATTAAAGGTAATTTAAATAGTAAAATAACTAATTAATGTCATTTACAAAGTTCTTAAGCAATGTGCCTATGCAAATCAGCCATCTTCTCAGCAAACAGCTCCTGCAATTGCAAATGTTTCTCCCAGACTTTCACCAATTAATGCTTAGCTGAAATAGATCCCCTTGGGTACTGGCTTCCTAGCACAGAGGGATAAAACATTCTTCCTTTTGTGCTGCACCAGTTCTGAAGGATTACCTTCAGAAGTGAGTTTTTTTCCTTTGAAATGCTCAAATTCCCTCCAAAAGATGGCTCTCAAAATAATATAAATATGTTACTCATATTAGTCTACTTTTTTTCTCTGAACAAGTTCACTTCCAACAAGTTCCTTATCTCTTACAAATGAAACTAAACAAATTTTATAGCAGGTGCCACTAACATTGCTGACCCTGTGCTGACAAATGCTTGTTATGGTGGCATCTGAAATACATATCTGGGGGATTTTCTTAAAAAAAAAGGAAAAATTAAGGAGTGTCCAAGAGACTTTCTCATCAGGGCTAAACACTAACTGTCCCGAGGTCAGGGAGGGAATGAAGAAGGGGTAATGAACTGAGGAGTAGGCACAACTCAGCATCGTTCCTGCCTTCTGTCAGTGCTGTGGCCCAGGGAAACCCACCCAGTCCATAGTTACAACAGTGGCTTTATGTCATTGATTCTGTCTTTATACATGGTTGCTTTATTTCTATGACTAAATTGTTCTTACTAATTTTTTATTGTTATTGTTGATTGTAATTATTAATTTAAGATGTGGCTACTGTGAAAAGAGGAGCTATTCAAAAGAGGAGATATTCTAAGTTTGTTTTGCATGAGATGGAAGCACAGCAGCATTCCCTTATACAGCAGGCTGGCCAAAGCTTTGCTCCTTCAATTTCACTGATTTTACCTCTGAAGTGCAGGCTCCTAATTATTATCCTTAAAGGGAGTGCTGCCAGGAAGGATTCACTTTGGAGACGTCTTGCTTTATTGGCAAGGCAACTAAACCTGACAGTGAAGGCTGCCAAGGGGAGAGTGGTGTGATTTTACTGAGTAGGAAGGGATGACAGGAGGAGTCCACTGTGCATAATGTTGCCTGAGAAAGGCCATGAGAGAGTGATGCTCACATAAAGGAGAGGATTTGTGGTGGAAAGCAAGAGAAGATCAACAAGAAGGTGAAGGGCATGGAGTGGGGGTGAGGGTGGGGATGACAGCGCAGCAGGAGCAGTTATGAAAGAGAGGAGGCTGAGCTGATTATGCAAAAGAGACTGCTCCAGTGCTTTTTTACTCTATTCTGTGCTAAAAACTACTGAAAAATCCATATGTGGGATTTTCTTCAGGCTACCAGCTTCATTTGTTTGCAGCAGTTGTACCATCTATTCTAGTCCAAATTCTACGTTGCCATATCCAACACCCAAAGAGAGCTGGGTGGTGGGAGAAGGGGAGGAAAGATGTAAAAAAAGACACAATGATACAGATATAAAAAGCATAAGAAATAAAAGGGTGGCAAGCAAGTGAAGAGAGAAAGATTTTGGAAAAAGAATACTTTTTAAAGCCATGAAGAAGAGTGACCATTACCACTCTACACTGTCAGTGATTATTTCCAGGTAAGGGGCTACAAGAAATGCTCCACTTAAACCATTTTAGTCTTCACAGCAAGAGAAATGAATCTATTTGGTCAAAAAGTAAGGTATTTTGCTATTCTACTTGATGCTTCATCGAAAGGCAGAACAGAAAACATTAAAGTAATAATACTTCAGAAATTGTCAAAATCCTAAGGAGCTCTACCAAGTATTAAATTTGTGCTTATATAGACTTCAGTAAAATGAGAGCAGAATTTAAATACAATGTGTATCAGCTTTCATGAGTGGAATATCTGAGCAGATAAGGCTCTTACCCCTGCAACTCTTCTATTTCACAGCAGGGCAACTGAGGCATGGAGAGACAAGGTCGTAGGTCTTTCAGATCTTAACTTCCCCTGAAAACAGCAGGTGTTAAATTCTGCAACACCTCACAGAGACTGGTATTAAATGATTCACTGAAGATCACACAGCAGAAACCCATGAGCAAATAAAGACTTTAAGCTGGAAACCTCGTCCTGGGTTACTACCTTAAGCACTGGAGCATTCAACTCTCCTACTGAAGCTGAACTAAAACTAAATTTTCAGGTGTTGTGCCTGCTCTCAGTTTAGACTTTTCAACAAACATAATTTCTAGAGTGTAATTACAGGGGAAGAACCTTTGCTCTGTAGCATCAGTGGAATTCAATATCCTTTGATAGGATTGCTCATCTGTAACTGATGTCAAAATGTGGATCTCTCTCAGATATATTTTACTTTGGCTTAATTAAAAGTTCCTCCACTATCGGCATAGAAGTAATTTTATACAAAACTGTAAATGTGTGTATTTACTCATCTTGCAAAAAAGTGGATCAAGCAGTCAGTAATGGTGATATAAATCTGCAGTAAATTTTTTTTTCTTATAATAGAAAATATGCATAAAAATTACTGGCATTTTCTGTAAAATAAGAGAGTGAATGGAGAGAGAAACAGCTTGATAGAAAAGCAAATGTTCTGCAGGCGTTTTAAGAATATAGGTATTTGTTCATTTTCATGTACATTATAAAATATTCAGGCCAGAGAAACACATGTGAAATTTGGAAACTAGAGGGCTGTCAGACAAGGTCCAGTAGTTTCAACAAGAAGAAAATTGAAAAATTTTATAGAAAGAACCACATTATAATTAACTATTCAAAAGCTGTGAGAAGGGACAATATTAGCCAAGTAACATATTGCAAAGGAGTTATAGGGAGAACTGATAACTCTGATGATGTGTTGCTTTGATTTGTTGGAACAACATTAGCAGTTTCAGTCTTACTTTTTCCATAACTGACCCATTCATTTTATAAAAACATCACTATTACAGCTAGAAAATCTTCTCCTCCCCCTGCCCCAATTCCTTTAAAGTGTGAAAAGAAGTGGTTTTTTGGATCTTTGCACTGGAAGCAGGATGGGAAGAGACAACACCCATGAGCTAGGCCCTGGAACAATTTCTCAGTTTACATTACCATAAACTCTGAGGGGCTAGCAAACAGCTCCTGAAGGACAGGTTTTGTGCCAGTGGGCTAAATGTTACAATATATTTCCACTGGAGAAATAGCAGCCAATAATAAATATGCCACAGGGCAGAGGGCTCTTTCATATATCCTAGCTGGATTAGAAACCTTCTGAATTTTCATCAGGCTTGCAGTTATTTTGCTTGTTACATACTTTGGAAGAGTTTCCCAATACCCTTCAGAGATGCTATTTCTCCTCTCCGGATGTTATCTTGAAATTATGACTAAGCAAGAAAACGACACAGGGAAAACCCACTTCTTCCTCTCTGGTGTTTTGTACAGTCAAATTCCCATTTAGGATTTTTGGAGCACTTTCAGACAGCTTGTTACTTCTCACCACTGAAGGCTTTTGCAGCACTGAAGGTATCTTTGATTCTGTAGGATGGAGCAGAATGATGGAAGCAGCTCTGCCAGCCTGGTCTGTTGTCTCAGGGGAGCAGGGGTGGGTGGCTCACAGCGCTACTTTGGGCACTGAGGGGAAGGCAAAGTGCATCTCCTCAACCAACAGCAGGATCTCAAGTGTGGATGAGGAGCAAACTGTGGTTTCCCACCTGCTCTCCTGCTCCAAGATTCCCTGAGTTTTGTGCAGTAATGCTCCAAAGCCAACAGGCTCGTTACCTTACTGTTTTGAGTCTGCTGGTTCAGTGGCTGGTGTCGGCAAGGACGGCAGCACCAGCAGGTGGTTCCTCAGCCTTTGGAGAAAGCAGGGCTCCTCCTGAGGATGTTCAAATCAAGGAGCCTGAGCAGAGCTGCTCTCCAGCAGCAAGGCTGAAGGACTGCTCCCTCCTCACTGCCCCTCTGAAGTGGGATAAGCTCCCCTCAAGCACGTGGTGGATGCTCCTTTCCATGGGACAGGGGGAANAATCATCCTTGGTGGCTGCTCACTCTTCTTTTTTTCTGCTCCCTTTGTCTTGTGTATGGGATTGTGGAGCTGAAGAAATATGTGAGGTTCCAGCACCACAAACAGAAAGTCAGCGGGAGCTGTGCCATCAGGGAGCTTAAACTCACCACTTAAGGAAAGGAGATGTTAAGCCCTTCAGCCTTCTCCAGCTTTCTAGGTAAAGCTGAGCAAAATAAATACTGATAATAACAACATTAAACCCTCCACACTGAGAGTATTTCCTGGTTTACAGTCTTCACAAGCAGAAATGCCCTTAAAGCCTCTTGGCTGAGATTTATTTAATCTCAGATTCTGATGTAAATTTGCACTTGGTGACCTGGCAGCAATCAAGGAAAAGAGGCGCTAACTGGGAAAAGATCCTGCTTCTCCTTGTTTAAACGTTCAACTTGGGCTGTGAAATTGCATTTGTAAGGGAGGAATAAACTCTGAAGCCCTTCAGCAGAAATGGATTTCACATATTTAGTGGATGCCTCAAGGCAATTTCTTTTCTTAATGGGATCAGAGCACAGCTTTAATTTTTCACATTTTATAAGGCTTTTCCTTGGAATTACTTTTTATGTGGTTCCTCTGTTAATGGATCCTTCACACTGAGGCATGAGTAAGAGAAAAAAATCTTTAGAGAAGAAAAAAGTAGAGTCATGCTGGGAAAAAGTCACATAATAAATTGGAGATCAGAGGCAATAAAACTGTCTGCCATACTTTTAGTTGATAAATGCTGGTCTCATCTCCTTTAGATTCTGAAGACACTAAAATATTAAGCCAAACCTTTGTTTTTTAAACGAATGTTTTACTAGCTGCACAGAGAGTCACAGGATCTATTTGGGTACAATATTAAATTGTCCCTGGGAACTGTGACAGTTCTGATATGTTAAAATGTCAGGTTCCTAGGCTGGAATAGTGATCTCACCTGAACAAAAAAGCAACGTATGCAGACTCTTTGCTTAAAATAAGACAGAAACCAATGAACTAGTTTTAAGGTGTCCACTTTCTATTATCAGAGCACTTAGGGTGGATAGCAAAGACAGAGAAGGATAATTTTTGTTTTCTAAGAGGTTATGAGCAACAGCAGAATTTAATATAACCTGTGGAAAAACTCCCTACTTATTATCAAAGTCATTAGTCTTTCCTGGTTTTGCCACTGGCATTTTACAATACTGGTGCCATTTGATCTTGGAAGGCTTATTTCTTTTAATGCGATTGAGGGATGATATTACAAATAATAAGAATATAGAAAGTTCTGTTATAATAATGAGGGATATTTCTGAGGTGCTTAATATGACAAACGTACCTTTTGTTTTCCTTAGATCCTGATTTTCCTTTAAAAAAATAAAAATGTGCAGAAGGAGTCCCATTATTGATCTGGAATCCAAAAGAGTTAGTTTTGAGTCACTATAATTGGCAAAGGCTTTTACAGCTCATTAACTGCAAGATTATGTGGCACAATTCATTAAAATTCTGTTTCACTGAATGCATTTGTAAACACCTTCTGAGAAGTTTATCACTCTTTGCATAATGCTGAGCTTTCTTTCAGCAGATACATTTCTCTGCTGCTGTTTAGTGATATAGGAGTCTGGAGTAAGTTATGGTAAAAAAGTCCTATCTTTTCACAGCAAAGGGAAGGAAAAGGAATTGTGTTGACTCTGAAGCGTTACAGATATTAATTAAACATTGCTATACTATTTCCATTAGACCCCATTTATTAAACCCCTCATTCCATTACTTCAGTGCACATTTTTTGCAAGAAGAGTTTGAATTTAATACAAATATGAAACAAAATTTACAGGACAAGCCATCTTTATTTTTTCTTTCTCTGCAGCTGCAGAAGAGATCGCTGCATCCTGGCCAGCAAACCCACAAATAATCTTTCTTCCCCTCTTGTCAGATAGATTTAAATTATTTTTCATCTAGAAGCATTTATCCAGGAGACTATCTAACCTTTTCCTTGCAGTTCTATGAGTAAATACTCACAATACAAGCTGGGCAAGCACTTGTGAAAATGATGAGAGGTATAACATGGTTTAGAGTAGAAAAGATTGAAGAGCAGAGATGTCTCCCACTCCCATTCTCATTTTAGCATTGGGGGTTCAAGTCATCACTGCTGAAAGCATAAAACATTTAACCTTCATTACAGTTTAAATCTTTTAGGTAGGAGCAGAGCAGATGCTTGTGAATTGTGAATCCAAATGGGTATGGCCTGCCAAAGCACAGAGTAGGTGGTCTGTCTATGGGTAAATGAACTCTAAATTCCATTAATTATGTTGACTAAATTTTCCTTGACTGCACAGTTAACCCAGCATGCTTTTTTCAGAAACCATCATCTACTTTGTGGACAGATAAAGCTGTCAGACAGCCCTCTGAATTTGGTTGATGTTGTGGGTCTCCAGTGCTTCTGCTTGGATTCTTCTGCCATCATTGTCATTCTTTCTCACCCTTGGCTTTAATTTATGTGTGAAGGTAAGGTGGGATTTGTTCCCACATGAGACATGATTCACCATGGTATTACTCTGGTTTTATGGAGGCATTACTCTGGATTTATGTAATTGAGGGTTTTAAAATGTACTCAACAGTAAGGAAACAGGTGTAATGTGGAGAATCTAAGACAACAGCTTTGTGCCATTGCACTAGAACTTTTTATGCAGCTATGATAAGACACCAGAAGAAAAGGCATCACCTCATACCTGTGCTTACTTCCACTAACTGTGTCTGAGGCTTGGTGCTTTTATGTTGCCAGTTTCACTGTTGAAAGCTTTAGTGCTGAGAAAGTCAGTTTAGCTAATTTATATAAAAATTATGCTTTTCTTACATACCTGTAGGATTTCTTTGATTCAGTACATGAAAACATATGGGTTGGGCTGTTGTCTGAACTCAGCTGTGGCACTGATGTAACTATTGAGATATAAATGTCTATTTTTTGTAGCAGGAATGATTGCCACACAAGTAACAAGACTTTGGTTTGTTCTGGTACATTTTGTGTTTTGGAAATAGCAGATGGTATGAACTCTTAAAAATAAATGACTGAATTTTCTATTTAATGTCATGAGAATACTTTTTTTTCCTCCTCAAAATAAACTGTATCTTTTCCTCTGTACTCTGGGCAAGGACCTTCCTTGCATTTGTAGATATATTGTCTTAGAAGAAATTAATGTATGGGCTACATTAATAAATAAACAAACATGATTGCAAGTGCATATCTGTTACACAGTTCAGCTAAAACCTCAGGATATTTTTTTAAAGAAGCTGTAGGTGCTCAGGCCTGCTTACCTCAGTGTCCAAGGTTTCAGACAACACTGAGTTGGTAGAATTAGCAAGGCTGTCAGAATATGTGAGTACAGCCTGCCTGAAAACTTAAAATGTCTGAGAAGAATGGCAAATCAAAGCATGAGTGGCAAACTGAAGACAAGTGCATCTTCTGGTTTCTTTTTTATCTCGGCTGCATGTTCCTCTCTTTCATGTTTGTTTGACTTGCTCCACAGGTTGGTGCAACTGTTTTGATTAACTTGACTGAAGGGGTTTACTGCCAGCAGGTTGAAATAATCTTTCCTTCTTTAAACTCCTCTCTTCTCCTCCAAGGAAAGGGTGGGTGATTCATGAAACAAGTCACCCCAGGAATGCCAGAGCAGCTGAACTGTAGCGATGAGGTGGACTCTGCCCTTGGGCTTTCTGCTCTCATGGGGTTTCTGCAGAAAGCCTGACTTTAGAAAGTAGCACACCTGTGACTCTTTTCCTTCCCACTTACAGAAAGCAAGTGATTAGGCAGGAGGAAGAAGGGGAGAACTCTTCACTCTGTTTCCTTTGCTACCAGCAGAAATCACAGGACAATAAGGGGAGCAGCAAGCATATGCCAAAAACTGAAGGTCGTACAGGCTGATGCTGACAAGCAGGTTGAGAAAATTATTTAGATTCCTAATCCCTTTGACATCACTTTTCAAGCTCTGGATTGGGAATTAATCTGTGCTGCAGTAAAGGGAAAGCTGAAGGAAAACAGGGAACGAAGTTTGTACACTGATCTTGTCTGATAATTTTGTGAACACAGGATTCAGTCCAGGCTGGGTAACACTATTTAACTTCAGTACAGTTACAGATGTACACTGTCAAACTGCAGGGAACCATAATCACATGGGTACATTTATTGGAGACTTCTCCTGGATAAATGCTACTTTTGTTCCACATGGAAAAAATATTGCAAAGTTTTTATTAGGTGCTGAGGCAGAAAAAATACTGTAAAAAGGAAATTTTTATGAGTAGAATCAGTAGAATGAGTAGAATGAGTAGAAAGGCTTTAATTTCAAATTCTTGGAAGAAGATACAGAATCTCGTTGATAAAGCTAAACAAGAGTATGAATTCTGAGTTTTGTCTTCTAGGATCATGGAGACAGAGATCTAGATTTTCCTGTAGAAAATATTTTATGAATTGATTCTTTTTTCTAATGTTTTAAGTTACAGCATCTGAGGAAGATTATTACATTGAAACATCTCCTTTCCATTTCTCAAAATTGATGCATTATTGAAACAGCTCAGGCATCATGCAGCATGGAATGGGACTTTAGAGACAACAAAAGGCTTCACATTACAACACATCAATATGACATTTCTAAGTGAAATTCTTTTCTTTTAAGTGTATATATTTCAAGCTCCAAATAATGCCTTGTTTTCATTTTGATGCAAGTGAAAATAACAGGAAAATTCAATTTGTGGACAGCCTTACGTTCCTATGACTTTCTTACCACTGATGAGGAAGCTGAGAGTTATCATGATGAAAATAAAAATACTGCTAGTGTAATGCTTATTTTCTCAGACTCCTTGTTTGCCAGGAATTGAGGGGATGGTTGATAGAGCAGATTGAAATCGAGCTAGTTTTCCATTCACATTCACCTGAGATTTCATGGCTTCTACTCTAGTTCTCCATCAATGCTTGCTTGAAAGTTGAAAAATGTCAAGTTTTGCAAAAACACGGCTCAGAGGCAGGACCCTTGATGCTTGTAATTTTGAACTTGTCATAGTAAATAGGGTTTGTATTGTATTTATTTCCTGGAATCTGAGCAGACAAAATTCATTCCTTCTCAAGGGGACTTAAAGCAATTGGCCAATTGCTTTAGAAATGTGTCTTTTGAGGGTAGACAACTTTTATTTGTAGGGTTCTCCTCCTCATGCTTTTTTATATGCACCTCCTATGCATAATTTTAGGGACTGATCCTCCTCTCCAAGAACATTTTACACCCATAGGTCTCCACTGCTGTAGAGGAGATGCTGCTATGAGCATCATCATGAGCTGAAAGAATCCTGAGGATTTTGCCACGTCAGACATTGGCAAAAGCAGCTTTAAACTACACTGAATGTCTTTGGTTGCATTTTCTTGGTTTCAAGAGCAGTCTGTG
Source organism: Notiomystis cincta (assembly GCA_013398075.1). Classification (NCBI taxonomy): domain Eukaryota; kingdom Metazoa; phylum Chordata; class Aves; order Passeriformes; family Notiomystidae; genus Notiomystis; species Notiomystis cincta. Next base: position 175,850 of record VZRX01009422.1, on the reverse strand, counting down.
CTTTTGTAACTTGTCATCATTTAATATTAAACAATGCTGGGAATATATTCAGTTTGATTATGGAAACCTCCAAGAAGATCACTGGCCTGCTGAAGGGGTGGGATGCATTCTGGACTTATCAAATTTGACTTCCCACACAGCAAGGTCAAAGGCTATGGTGCCATATCCCAACTCCCTTCTTTATCTCCATATATCTAATTACAGTGTTTAGGTACAGGGATTTGCAAAGTAAATAAGAACAAGACTTTGGATCCAGCCACAACAGCACTTCTGCCTTGCTTGACTGAACAATTCTCTTCTGGGCAAATACTGCATTTATGAGCTGGCAACAAGGTGTCTTTTCCAATTCCCAGTGCTGAGGGAGCAGTGCCAGTGTCTGTGAGGGCCAGGCACGTCCAAGCATAATACTTAGGTGGAAGAATTATTTTGGATATGTGCCTAGTCTCACCTAGTCCAAAGTTCTTCTGCTTTATCTAAAATAATTAAAGGTTGACATAGTAGAGATTTTGTGCTGCAGTCTTCCATCCTCCCAGCAGAGCAAGGCAGCTATTAGACTATAGTGTCTCATTCCCTTAGTGAATATTAAATCATTAGAAATAGTTCCACTTGATATAAAATACTTAAATAACTCTTAGCTCAAAAAAGGAGAGAAAAAGAATCAATATTCCAATGTTGAGCACTCTCTGGGAAAGCAGTGAGTTTGGTTTCAAATCTGGCCCTACTGGGAAACCTGTGGCACAATCAGAAGCTAAACCTGGGTTTCTGAGGGCACAAGCTAGTAGCCTCAACAGAGTTCAGTGCACTTGCCTTACAGTCACCTTGGAGACAGGCTCATAACTGTGGGTTTCTGCCAAAAATTCAGAGTCACTGTGAAGACATTTATTCCTCTAAAAACACTTAATGAAAATTTTCTAAATCTTCTGGGATAACATGTCTGGCTTTTAACTTGTTATTGGTGAGACAAGTCACAAGAGGTACCAGAAAATAAATTAGTTAAAAATATGGCATTTGGGCAGGAAAAGTGCTTTCTTATCAGAGTGATTTTACTCTGCTTTATTTACAGTATGGACAGCAGGCACTGAGCGTGCTATTTTTTAATTCAGCTACACAACAGAAATCTTTATAAATCAAGTGGTTTTATACTCAAGCTGACATTATCATGAGCAGGAGTGGATTGTCCCAGTTAGTTTAAGATTCTCGCTTCAAAGTCAACCATGTATTTAACACTTATCAACAAAATTAATGAGCAGACACTGGTGGCCTCTGAGGGACCAAGTGGCACTGCTGGCAGTTCTTTCAGAGAAGAATCCCCATAAAGTAATACCTAATGTCTTCCTAGCTGAAATAAGAGGAGGATCTGAAAGCTTTAAAACCAAAATAGTCTCATATTTAAGATTTAAAACCTTAAAATCCTTCATGTTTATGTCTGGGCCCATACAGACAAGACTGCCTGGGTGAAACACTCTTTCAGAATGAGAAATTTCAGGGCTGATCCAAACTGAACAATCCAAACTGGGTTTAGTCTGGTGCAAAACCTGCTGTGGGAATAAATCTGCCTTTTCCAAAATAGATAGAATTCCTTTTAAATCTTTAATCAGCTGAGAAACACAGGTGAAGCACGAGTGTGTCCCCCAGGTATGATGTGAAGTAACTACACTCACGTGGTTCAGCAAGCAGTGGCAACAAGTAGGTCCTGGCAGTGCACCTGTCTGCTCTGCTTCCCGGTGCCAGGATAAAGCTCTTTGTTTAGGCACCCACAGGAGGTTCCAGAGAAGTGCACAGGGTACACAGCAAGTGTGGTGCACTCTTGGTATAACACACAAGCACTGCTGGCACCCCTGCATCAGTGTTTTAGTGGGAACATGGGACCCTGTTGCTGCCAGCTGTGGTAGATGGCTCTCCCTAGAAAGGGGTGTGATGGCAGTGGCTGTGTGGTCAGACCTCATCTCTGATTTCCCTTACAGGCAAAGTTCTGTGCTTATTGGCACCAATACCACAATAGTGCAAAACAGTTAAAAAAATAATGTTTTTTCTCTATTTTCTCTGGTCTGCAAACACATTCAGCAGAAAGCCTATGGACCTGCTCTTTGGCTTTGTGGGTATTCAGCAAGAGGTTTAACATGAAACAAATGCTCTTCAGACTCTTGGAATGGGGTGTAAGAATGTATTGCCCTAGCCCCTGGTGGAGTTTGCTACTCTTGTGACAGATGCAGCAGGAGGGAATTTACACCTGTGTTTCAGCTGTTCACTTTGCAATCTACTGTCTCTACACAAACTCACACATCCACCAGCAGGTTAAACTGAGATGCCAGGATGAAAGCTGGAGCTTCTGAAATGCAAACACATGCTCTCTTCCTGAAAACACAGTTTCTTCCTGCTCTCAGCTCTGCCAAAGCATTTCATCAGTCCTTTCCAATTCCCACAATTTCCTACTGGCTTCCTGGTATTGGGGAAATGGAGTTGAACACAGTGTTTGATAACTGCATCCTGTTTTTGCTAAGAGACATTATTTTCCTTTGAAAGATGTAAAACAACTTCCCTTTTCTCAGAGTTAGATTCTACCTGGTCATAGGGAAGCTCACCTAGTACATGATTAAATAAAAAGGGAAAATTTTAAGCAATGGATTTGGATTCCGTTCCCCATTGCACTGATTTGTGTAAGATGTAGCCCTAAGAGAACTAAACCTCCTTGTGGAACAGGAATTGAACCTATAACACTCCAGCACCATGGTCAGGGCTAGTTCTGGTGCCTGCAGACAATGCAAAACTGAGGAATGACAGCCAATATCTAAGCTGCTTTGACCATGATCAGGTTTTGAAGGTAATCAAGGCAGAATTGTCCCGAAAAGGTTTTTAACTGAATTTGCAGAACATTTTTGTCCTGGAAAGAACCCAGGCTGACCTTTGAGTGTGGATTTCCTAGTCCTAACACAATGTATATCCTCTTTGGAATACTCTTGTGCAATAGTAGAGAGGAAAAGAAGAAGAGAACTGCAAAGAAGGAGAGGGTTGCATTATGTTTTATATTAGTTTTATCTGCTCAGGCTCCACAGCTTCTTTAAAGCCATTGTAGGACAATTTGATGGAAGATACCAGGCTTTCCCCAGCCATCCCCAGAGCATCCAAATCCCACTGTAAATTTGCTAAGTTGCAAACCTTTAGCAAACTCTCTCTGAAGTATACAATGAAACACATAATGAAAATTAAATGGACAGTAGCCAGCAAGTACAAAAGCAATCTGTCACTGTAAGACATTTCTACACAAACCTAAAATGTTGCACACAAAAGGTGTACTATCAGTCAAAAGCAGAGGAGTTTGAATGTAAAGCAGCCCTAAGCTTCTTTGTACCACAGGTCTTTAATTAGACCTAACAAATGAATATGAATCTGGAGGAGGAGAATTGGCAGGAGACCACTGCTGACGACGCTCCTCACAATGAACAGCGGTGTTTTGACTCTACAGCACAGATAAAAGCAAATGTGTGTCCTTTGTTTCCATAATAGGATGCAACACACATTACACAGACAAGAAAAAAGAAAAAAAAAGATCAATGTCTGAGACTTTCAGAGCTCAATTTCTAGAGGGCACAAGGTACAAATGAAAAAGTTCATGGGAGACAATGATCCAACACTTAGCCCCAAGTCTGTTTTCTTTACAATTAGAAAACGCCGTTTCAAAAAACAATACCAAAGAGCCCACACACAGAAACGAGGAGATACATGAAAACATAGGAGACTTGGAAGGATTAATATTAATTCTGTTCTAGTTTTACATTCATGCTGGCATTTTTTCCTGAAGACCTCGCTCCCTGAAGGAAGGCTGCCTTGAACTCAGTAGCAGACTTTGTTTTACACCAGCAAGAGGAGGAGATGGTGTTTCAAAACACATGAGACAGTCACATTACAATTACTTACTCAAGGGACATGGAAGATGACACTTTGAGCTCTGGCTGCAACCATCCCCAGGAAACTGAGGGCACCCCTGACCAGCTGGAACTGGGATGTGACTTTGAGTAGGAAAGCAGCATTGCTCCCATTTATGGCATCTACAACACCTTGAGCTTCTGCTCTCCCAGCATGTTAGATTCCTCCTGTCACAGAGGGAATGTGGGGAGAAGATCCTGTTGGACCACAACCTCTTAGGCTCTGGGGGAGAAGAAAGTTTTAGAGCAGCTGACCATAATTCAGCAGCAAGAGGTAGCAACTAAAAGATGAGGCCTGATGAATTTGCTAGAAACTTTTGAGTTTCTGGAACCAGAAGTGAGACAGCAGTATAATTTGCCTTTCAAACTCATTATTACTGTAAATTGTTAGATTAAAAAAGCTTGTGTTCTTTGTTAGAATTTCAAATATGGTTGAATTTTGTTTTAAAACATGGTCCTATGTCATCCTGAAGGTATAGACTTAATATAAAATAATCATGGCATGAATTTCTTCAGCTTTCACTGTGAATTTTAACCACTGTAATAGACTTTTGGTCTTAGGAATGTGTTGGTCAATCTAATCTGGTGTCTTGTATAGTTGATCTGATTTACCCCAGATGAACAACATGTTTAAGCAGCAAGATTCTTTATTTTCAGTATTTTATTTGAAATTCTTTATTTGAAATTTAATTGAGAGATCTTTGAAATAAAATATTTTCTTAGTAGTCTTGAAGATTCTGTATTTCAAAGTTGTAAAGAAAACATTTCTTAAAAGATGAAATTCTCACTCCTGAAACGTGAATAAAAATTAGGTTTTAGTCAATTTGGGTTTTTTGGTGGGAGGGAGAGGGGATAGTGGGAACATAATTTTTCTGCTCTGACTTCACAAATGTATTTGGAAGATGTTGAATGAAATGAATGAAAGTCATGGCTTGCTGTGGGTAGAAAATATATTTATCTATTCCAAAACCAAGGTCTGCTCAGTTCATCTCACTTTAACGTGGCTGACTGAAGTTATAGCTCTTACTCAGAACAATTACTTTAAGACTTTTGGATCTCAATTTAGGCACAGACCAAAAACCAGTCTGACTTCAATGATTCTTAGAACAAAACAGGGCCCTGGGAAGCATGAAGAGTGTGTGAAGATGAAAAAACCCTCCATGCTAAAAGTGAATATTACTTTTGTGCATCTTCAAGGGATTCAGTTCCAGATAGAGGAAGACTTGAGAAGTAACTCCTCTCTTTTTACTGACATGAGCTGAGTACTCCTGCTGACCATCTCACAGAGTTTCATGCCTGCTGCGAGGTATTAAAAGAAAAGGGAATGGGAGGACCAATCATTTAAAAAAAACGAAAGTTATGGACTGCTCAAAGTGCAAGAGCCATGGGTTCAGTGAAAGTCAGTGGGGCTCAGGAAGACACCAGTCAGTTCCTTGTGAAGGCCTGGGATTGACAGAGTTTCTGTTTCATGAGAGGAATGTGATGGAAAGACAAAGAACAGGAGGTGCAGAAATTGAGGCAGAAACACAGATCTGGAGAGCCCTGAAGTATGGCCAGATGTCTACTGGGTTATTTGACTTGAGACAGGAACATCAATATTAAAAAGTACCCCAAGGAAATATTCATAGAGGGAGAGCACAAGAATGAGTATTTTAGCTGATTTTCCTTTCTGTGTATAGAAAATGGAGAGAGAGAAAGCAGTTAAGGAAGTAGAATCTGTAGGCCTTGGGGAAAAACTAAAATTAAAATTTTGGAGGAAAAAACTCATTCTAAATATGCCATGATCTAAGCCATAGTTGGCAGGGCAACTCTTTTTTGTTCTCTGGATGAATGCAGCCTTTTTGCTGCCTCTGGTACCACATAGGCTGTGCTCCTGTGGATCCACCTGTAAGACACTTGTCTGTCTCTGTTGAGCTTTTGGGATCCTGGAGGAACATTTAACTCTTGGAGTGACCTCTGTGTCACACGCCTCGCATGTCTCTGTCCTGTCATCATTACAGGCCTGGCTGAAAACAGCCTGGAGAGTACACTGCCCTCCTGTGCTCATCTTCCACAGCGATGAAGAAGACTGTGATTGAGCCCCATCTAAAGTGTTTCACCTCGTGTGGATGACAAAAGATCTACGGAAAATCCTCTTTACACAACTGAGAAGCTAATGGGCCATCACTTTAGACAGGTGATAAAAACAGGGTTTGTAGAAAGACAGCCGCTCTCACTGCTGCGGGCGGGCTCTTTAGAGCTGAGGCGGGTCAGATCAAAAAGCCTCACTCAGACCTCGTGTGACTCCCAGCTCCCTTCCAGTATCCTGGGAGCTCATTCCCGGCGGCAGTGCCATCGCCCTCCGCAGCCGAGGGCAGAGGTGAGCGGCAGGACAGCTCCAGAGGCCTCGGCGAAGGCGGTGCCACCCTCGGGGGGAGGCAGGGACGCCGCAGGGCAGAGCAGAGCAGCAGCCGCGCCCCAGCATCCTCCCAAAGGCAAGGGAAGCGCCACTGCTCAGATGTGTGGCAGAGGGGAAAAGAGGAATTTCAATTTCACAGAAAAAAAAAAATGAAGAAAAATGGAAATTACTCTGGTTTGCAGTTGCTCCCTCTCTTTTGCTGGCCAGCATTGGAGCTCAGTGAGAAAAAAAGATCTTTCTGTTACCATTTTCTGCCTCAAAATGAGAAGGCTACTCAGGGTGCCTCTAGTGTTGCTGCATCACAGCAGCAGGTAGCATTCTGTATACTCATTTATAACTGATGGGAAGAATCAGAGAAATAAGAACAAGCTCCAGTATTTTATTACCCTTTCCAATCTAATTAATCCAATTTAGTCTGATGAATGTAAAGAAAGAAAACAGCAATTCTTTGTATTCTATTCCTACATTTTATTACAAGTGCCTAATGAATGTTAATAAATTAATTTTCAGGCAGTTTTTCTAAAGCAAAGTATTTTTGCACCTGATCTGTTCACACTGAGAAAGGGAAGGATGAACAACTAAATACTGAAGGTCTTGCACATTAATCATATATATATATATAAAATTCATTTTGTAGGCAGTTTAAAAGATTCAAGAGTTAAGCTTTTGTCAAAAATCATGGAAGTTGAAATCACGGAAAGTAAGACAGAAATCTGTCTCCTAGTTCTTTAAATGCAAGAATAAACTTTACCTAACTGCATTATACTATCCTGCATCCAGCTTCACAAAATATAAATAGAGGGTTTTTCTCTTTGATATTTGGAAATTTCTAGTTAGTATTATGTTCTACATTAAAGGGACACTTATAAAGTAATGTGGGCTAGAGATATTAGTATTTCAAAAATAAGCCTACTGGAAAATTGCTAGATTTTTGTGTAGGAAATCTGTGGCATAAAATCTTAATTTGCTCCCATGCTTCTTGGGTGTGGCCAGTATATACATACATACATATATATAAAAAAATGTATATATACTTACAGTGTTGGAACTTGAGATGACATCTGACTAACTGAATCTCCTTCCTTTAATATTTTGCTCATCCTTTGGTTAAGATAGGAATGCATGAAATACTATACACACCTGGATTGAATTATTAATAGAAATAGTATACAGAGATGACAGTTAAAGAATTTTAAACTAATGAAAATAATTAATAACTTCAAAAACCCACAGTAAACATATTCCCCTAATTAACAGAATAAGCCAAGAGTTCTTATATAACTACAAAGCTCTGGAGATAGAATGTAATTTCATGCTAGCTCCTCTTGCACTGCTTATTGCTTTAAAGTAACTGTATCATGGAAAGTATTTAAGAGAGCAATTGCTCTTGGGGATGTGAAAATCCTTAGATGTTTGCATCTAAATAAACTGGGTAGCCCCATTAAAATAGAGATAAAGGCACATTATCAAACAAGTGGTAATTAGAGCTGTTATACTTTCTGCATGAACAACCCCCCAAAAAAGTATTAATTAGTGATTAATATCACCTGAGATTAAGCTGAGCCAATATTAAATTTAAGTACTCAAGTTCATTAAACAGCTTAGACTGGTGCAAAAATTTATGCTCAGGCGCTATAATGATTTTGCACCAGTGAGATGTGGTTTACCTATTTTAAACTACTGGGCTATGTTTTATTGCTTTATTGCTATTCTCAATAGAAAATTAGAATAGAACAGATTTATGGTTCTAGAAAGATTATCAGGTCTCATTTCACTCTTGTTTAGGCCCAGTTACAGGAAAGCAGAGGCAGTTCACAAGGACTCAGCTGTGCTGGGGGTCTTTGCAGCGTTCCCTTTCCACACTGACACAGCTTTGGGAGCAGGACAGATCTCTTGCATGGCTGGAAGCTGTTCCTAAAATCACAGTTGTCTTGTTTGTTTCCTAGTACCTGTTAAAATATTTTGCTTCAGATTGTCCAGCTTTTCTTGGCAAAAACACTAGGCTGAAAAAGAAAAATTATATTTGCATGAGTCTCACCATCTCCAGTTTTCCAAGCTCATAAGAAAATTGCTGAAGATCGGAGGTGGCCTGAGGGAATTATCTGAGCTGGCAGTGGCTGGTTGCTGATGGCCAGGTTTTCCAGTGCTGGTTATCCTTGTTAGCAATAGTTGAACTATGATTATGTTTTCAGTTTGAACACTTCAGTATTTTGGTCAGGAAAATAAATCCTGCAAAGCATCTGCATTGATTTTTGCTGATCCCCAGCGATTCCAGCTTGGATCACACCTGACTGGCCATCTCCCTTCCCAACTTCTGGGCATCTTTCTTCTGGCCTTGTCTGGAGCCAGAGGAAGAAGGAAGGTGAAAACCTACAACAGCCAGGCCAGAAACACCCAGCTGGTGCACCCTGTCACCTCTGCCTGCTGGAGTCAGCCCTGCATTAAGGCCTGCAGAGAAAGCAGCTCTTTAGGTAACTGTTTATGTCTGGCTTTATTTAATCCACAATTTTCTTCAACTCTACCATTACCATGATGAGAGCCCCTGGCTGCCTCATCTCTGGGCACTGATCCAGGGACTTTATTTGCTGCTTGAAGCATGGATTGCCTGTAATGCTCAAGGGCAGCAGTAGACTCAAGACCACAATGTCATCTGACTGATGGAGGAACATGGAAATCCACATGTGACTGTGTGGATTATTTTCTTGTGCTGAAGCAATATTACACAATAAATCTGAAACTTGGTGTGTTTAATTTTGTCTGACAATCCTTGAAGTCCATTCAGTCAAAAGACCTCTGAGATGGTTCAGCTGATATCCAAATCTCTCCTACTTAGGCAGCAGTATCACAGCAACACAATTAAAAAGGCTGTCCTGGCTCTTTGCTCAAATAGAAGTGAGACCAGCCAAATTGCAAACTGGGCCCTAATGGTGCAGAATTTGTCACTAATACAAATGAGGCTTTGCCTACAAGTCATTATGCTCCTAATTCTTAGAGAAGACATGACCATGGGAATATATTTCTGCTGGAAACTGCCACTCAGGTGTTACAGAAAAACTGCCCACCACAGCCAGCACATCGTGGATGTGTTGTGCCACCTGACAAAGTGATCTCAAAGGAAAAGCACTGCTGGCTGTGCACACTCACCTCCCTCTCTTCTTGGCGCTTGTGAGCTCCCAACATGACCATAGGATGCTTTGGGGAGGGCATGGGGCCATGCAGACAGATGGGCAGGGGGAGCAACATGCTGGAGAAATGGGATGTGTTTCAAGGCTTGAGTAACTGGGCCTGAATACTCATCCAGGGATGTCAGAACAGCAGTTTGGTCTGGATGTCTGCACAGGAGATCAAAGGAATACCCTTTTTCTTCCCACTGCAGTGCAGGATGTGAGGAATTAGGCACTTAGCATTTATATGGTTTATCTGATCAAAGCACTGTCCTGGCATTACCTAATTAAACAGTGCAGCACCCTTCTGAGGAAAGTATGGCCTTCAGTCCACTGATGGGACAACAGATGGGGAAAATTTTGTATTTTGGCTACCAGTGCTTCTCCCAAGATCTCCTATCTCCCTTCCCTGTTCTTATTTCTTTAAACCCATCTATGCAAAAGGCACTGCGTGCTAGGCTGTAGTTGCCGAAGGGGAAATTTTGTTTCAAGGGACTTGTTTCTTTGCAAGTTGATTTCCATTGCCTGTAAGAAACATTTGTTGACCTCAATGAAAGATAAAGTTTTCCCTGAATTCTCTGGCCATACCCCCATCCGTGCCTCCTGCGGTGTGTGTGATCACCAGGACAGAGGCACTGATCTTCCTCCATGCTCAGTCTACAGAAGAAGCAAACACGCTGCTCTGAGCCCTTCTCCCTCTGTGTTACTGCAGTGCTGAACAGCTCAGTACACTTGCATGTTATTTGGGTACAGAAAGACACGAAAGCAGGTTTTAATGGAAGAGTCTCCTTTTTTTGTGTGGGGGGGGAGGGAACTCTGGAGCCAAAGTCTCCTTGTTGGGGTGTCCCATTGAGACAGCTGGCTGAGCTGACAGAACCATTCGTGCTGCAAACCCACAGAGGGGGAATCTCTGCTTCCACAAGGCTGTTCACTTGGTGATGCTGCCAGAGCTGTGCTGATGACATCACAGATGAAGACATGGGATGTGCTGGGATGGACCCCTACAGGGAGCTAGGCTGGGGTGGGAAGCACCAGGAGTGCCCAGGGCTCCCCCTGTGCCCTGTTCAACAACCCTCTGTGCTGGCCTTGGGCACACCTGGAGCCTTCACAGCAGGGACATGTCCATGTGTTCCTCCACCTCCTTGGGAATGTCTTATACCCTAACAGTTCTTTAGAAGAAAGTGTTTGGGGGGAATTTCTCTCTCCCTGGTATTTTGGTCTATCAGCACAAGAAAGCAGTTGCAAGAGAGAAAGTGCACAAACTTTTCAGAACTACTCCTTCCACCCCCAGACTCCTTCCTATGGAGTAAGTGAGCACAGACTGGTCTTTAATGTGGGAGTTTAATGATCAATATTTAGCTAGGAGGCTTGATGAATATTATATTTATTATGTAAGTCTGGAAAGGCACTTCAGTCCCTGTATTTAACTTATCACTTTTAATACAGCAGAAATAAAAAAGCCTCCTCACACTCTGTTCTTTTCTTGAACAGGCAAACTATAATGTTCTTTGCTCTCATGCTGCTTCATTTTCAAACACAGCACATGTAAACAAGTTTTGCAATAAATTATGCAGAAGTGTAATAGAAACAAATATTTCAGAGAGCTAACTGGCAAGTTTATTCTCTGAATATGAATGACAAATAATCGCTTTATTTGCCTAAACGGGCCTGTATGTATATTTAAAATGCTTGGCATTCCACTCCTTTTCAACTCAATGACAAAATTCTCTGCACTGTTAGTGGGTCTCAGATTTTATCCATGGATATAACAAATTAGCAGTATTTATAGTTTTTATTCCCTGAATAAACTAATAGTAATTGATCTTTACCTTCCATGTGATATAAATCTTATGTTGATGAGAAATGGCTCAGGTTTTTCTGCTATAAAATTTCACAGAAGACTTCTGCACCCCATGTTGGACTGGTAATTTCTCAGCATTAAGTAATGTGAGACCCTGAAGTATGATTTTTTTTTTGAGACTCCTTAAGTTTTAATTACCTACAGTGCAGCCACTAGAACATTCCAATATAAACAATCTTTATTTCCCATGAGAAACTATTTGTCCCTTCTCTCATCCACGAGATGTATCTGCAGAGGGACTGTGGAGACACCATGAAGTGCTGCTGTGGGAAGGGTCTCTGGTAAGGATTTGCATCTCACTTAGCTGGAAGAAGCAGCTGCTCCTCATGGCCCCACACACAGCCTGGGCTGGAGAACAGCCAGGGATCCTTCTTTTGCTGCTGCTGTAGACTATGAGCAACTTAACTCCCTGTTGCAATAAAGGTCAGCAGACACATTATCAGAGCTGAACAGACTCTCAGCCTGGGGCCCAGGTTTTATTCCACCTTTCTGACACACACAGGCCATGTGATGCCATCAAAAAAAGGCATCAACCCTTGAAAAACCCTTTCTCTTCACCAAACAGAATTTCCTTGGGATGAAGGGACCCACTGTTACTGCTGAGTGACAGCAATACAAATCTACTGCTTATTTTTACCTAATTATTAATTACCTAATCAGGGGGCTAAAAGGACTCAGGTCAGCTCATTGAATAACCACAATTTCTCAGAAGTAAATGAATTGACATCAATATCTCTCCACAAATGGAAGGACTGGATGTATGGAGGGGGGAAAATTAAATATGGATGATTGTAGTTTTTTGGTTTTTGCTGCTGGGAAGGACTCCCTCTGTTCAAAGTCCACAGTCATATTTTGGTGGGTTATTCAAACAGTTAAGGGTGGAATGTACAGGGGCTGCAGCTGCAGGCTCACCTTGTGGTGCACTAACAATAAATAGGGCGTGGTGACTCTTCCTTTACCACAGGAGGGAAAGTCCTATGGTTCAACAGGAATGAAGAGCACAAAAATATGCTTATTGGTTTGAGGCATGGAGGTACTTCATGGGTGAGTGTAAGGCTTGAAGAGAAGCCAACAAAAGGAACACATGTGCATACAAGAGTGGCACTTTCCAAAAGCCGTGCTACAGCAGGTAGGAGACACCTTCAAAAATTCTTCATGAGACAAATCTCATAGACAGTGAAATGGGCAGGAGAGGTCACAGATTTACCTCCAGATGAGATTGCCATGAGAAATGGCACACTTGCAGATATACTGCTTTTTATAGGACCTCGCTATAAAAATAACACTTTGCATGAAATCTTACCAATTTGTGTTCCTTCTGTTGCATGTTAGAGGAAAAACTTTTAAAGAAAGTGCTCAACAATTGTTTTGACAGAAGAGGCAGGGAAGAAAGAGTTTGAATAAAATCCAGATAACACATGAATAAAAAACCCTTCCCATTAGACACAGGAGTCTCAGGTTTTGGTTCCTGAGCTTAAAAAACCAGAGCACCTCTCTACCATCTTCAGCATTGGGGAAGGAAGGTGAAAGACTGCAGTCTCCTGCTTATTCTTTTGTTCAGTAACCAAATTTTCATTCAGAGTTCTCTTACTGAGCCAAAGAAACATTCCAAACATGGAAATGCTTTTTAGATTGCTAGATTTCCCTGAAAATGATGATTTTGAACAGGTGCTGTGCTGCAGCAAAAGCATTTGCTAGAACATTCCCAGTGAACACCACTGATTAGCTGGCAAAACACCAAGCTTGCTTTTTAAGAGAAGAACTTACTGATTAACATGTAATTTTACTGTTTAAAAAAAAAAAAAAGGACTTTTTTTCCCCTCAAAAGAGTTGCATTCTGTACTTTACTTCCTACCATGCTGAAGTTGTAAACTTCCAGTGGCAGCATTCTATGGGTTACTCTCATATCATTTCACTTCTTTCTGAAGGATAAGAGTGAGGCAGAGACTTTCAGATAACATCTCATTCATCTGTAACTGAGACAAAGGAGCTACAGCAATAGTTGGCCAAGGAAGGAGGTCACTTGCTTCAGGGAGTGCTGGTAGCCAGGATGTCCAAGTGCCTTAATCTGCAGAGGAAGGAAGAATTCCTCTTGTTGCTCAACAGTTTTATGTCCACTAACTTAATGATATTCCTGTCACTGTTTTTTAAACTCAAAGTTACACAGTGACCACTAGTTCAGTCCAGGTGCACAATGTATGCACAGGGAATGTAAAGTTACTTGTAGCAGCTTTAGAGCTGAGCAATGTTCCATTCTGTCTGCAAGTGCTCCAAATTCCCATAGAGGCTCTTTAAAAGCAACTTAGCTATTTCTCGTATTTTCTATAAACAAAAAGAGGAAACAAGCCCTTCTGAGATGACTACAGGAAAAATCAAGGCAGGCAGAGTTATTTCTGTGAAGGATCAGGAAATAGTTCTGCAACCAAAACCATCTATCAGGGGGCTTCACCTGTGTATAGGACACTTGTTTGTGGCTAAGGCTTGATGCAACCTGGCATTCTGTGGTCAGAAAAAAAACAAACAAAAGAATAGAGAGGCAGCAGAACCCTCTACCTTTCAAGCTCAACCCCAGAACTGCATGCATAGCATGAGCACTCTCTCCACTCCAATCCTTAAGACATCTTGCTCCTTATCTCTTTTTATAGGCCCTGCTCTGAATCCTGACCTAGAAACCTGGTATTCATAGAAAACGAAGGAAACCTCACAAGTTTCCTCAACTGCTTCTGCCCCTCCTGCCCTCCCACACTGCCGATCTCCCAGCCCACCCAACAGCTCCCACAGGCTGTCATTCTCCAAAAACTGTGTTGTTGCTCCAGCTGCACTCTTTTATGTCAGTGGCTTTGTGCCTGCAGCTGGTTTCACACCTGAGGGCAGTAATGAACTGCTGCTGGCACACTCTGCTGAAGTGGGAAGATGTTATTAACTCATATTATAGGTGAGGAACAGCTTGAGGGACTTAAACCCAGCTGCCCCAAAGTATGTAGGCATTTTGTATATAGCACAGTAAGGCACTTTGCACTTTTAAGGACTTGAGCTTAGTAATTTGTGAAAAATTGGAAGCTGTTATGTGACAAAAGAGAAGCTGTGTCTGTTCTCCCCACCGAGGAGTTGTCTTAAAATCATTTGAGTCCTTCCCTCCAGGCTTGTGTTCTTAGGCTGAGTATAAGGTTCAGTAATACAGAAAGAGTGCACACAATTGTTGAATTTGCAATAGCATTTCTCCTATAAATGAGGACAGATGGGTTTTAAATAAGGGTGGCTCTGCAAATTATGAACAGCTTTAGGAACTCAGCTACTTCTGAAGGAAGCAGGCTTATGCAAGGTCAGAATAATTCTGAGAGTCCCAATCCCAAACATTTTTTTTCCAACCTAAGGTGTTGCAACACCTTACAGAGAGGCAAGGGAGGCAGGGAACTACACACTTTGCCCATGGAGAGAAACGAAGCAATCATTTGAAGGTCACTGCTTATTAGAGCAATTGACTGAACATTAAATCAGCAGGGTGTTAATATCCAAGGATTTTGGCTCCACTCCTATAAAGTCCTTTTGCCAACTCCGGACAGGTTTTCTGTACCTGCAACTTGTTGCTTCCTCCTGTAATTTCTTTGCAAGGGAGCTAAAAATGTGCAGTACTCTGCTGAGCTGACACTTCGTTTCTGGACAGACCTGATTTTTACAGAAGTTCCTATTGAAGGCACAGCCAGGGTGCTTCCACTGTCAGCTCCTCCACAGGTGATATTTACACCCATCTTGGAGATCTGCTTTATGAACTGGCTGTCAGACACAATACCTTCAGTCCAAAGTCACTTCTCCCCAGATTCTACTCAATCAAAAAAACCCAACCACAAACCAAACAATTTGGCGTAGTTATTACTGGTAGTAATAAACACTGCCTGACTCAGGACTGGCTTCCCTCTAGGTGGGAGAGCAAAAAGGTCCATCATGTGGTTTTTTGTGCTCTTCAGCAGGAGGGGTCTGGAAAGGGAACTCCAATTACTCAGCCCTGATGCTTCTTGCTGTGTCCAAACAGCTGAGACAGACAGAAATGTCAGTGCTTGTGTAAGGTGATGTGAGAGAAGCATGACCAGACCTGAGATACCTGACTGTCAATTTCCACAGGACAATAACAGCAAGCACCATTGTAATTTTTAGTGAGTTTTCATAACCTCAGCTGCCAACCTCACATTTATTTATCTCTCCCTCTCAGTTTTCTCTATTACAAAAGCTACCCAAACAAAGTTACCCAAAGTGTTCCCTGCCAAGGAGTTTTCTGGTCCTGTAGGAGTAAGTCACAGAAGACTGGCCTTCATCCTCATCTGTCCTGGCTCTCTCCTGAGCTGTCAGAAATTGCAGCTGTTATCATGGCTCTGCCACTATGAGTACTTTCATTGTGAACCACCACTCACACGTGGATCTGCTGCCTGGGACTGAGCACACACTGACTGACAGTCCCTGTTCTAAAGCACTTGTGACTCACGTAGATGAGACAGGTCAGGAATGAAAATCAGCTCTAATTTGACAGAGGAACCATACAGTGAAATCACCATTTAAAGATGTTCAATGCTTTACCCAGTTTTACACAGATTCAGTTTTGAGAAAAACTAAGCAGGTTGATTCCTCAAAGGCTCCTCTCTGATGGGTGTGTGTGTATGTGCCATAAGTGGAACCTGTGAAATCAGAACTGGCTGTCTTAAAAGCATAACCAAAGCTCCCTAAGGAGTAGACAGAGAACCACTATCAGAAATTAATCATGTTTCCAAATCTTCACCTGGTGCTTTCTTTGTTTTGATGGTAAATGATAACAGCAATGGCAAATTTGATCAATGGAAGGAGGTGGTTTTTGGTTCTTCTTCTCTGATAGTTTTCATCTTGGTGGTTTTAGCAAAGAAAAAAGAAGTAGTAATCTGATATAATGAAAAATACAGTATTTGCCATGAGAAATTCTGTAAAGTTTTTCCCATGTCATTCTAGTATTTAATGACAGTTTAGCACTTAGGCTTTCACTTCGGCTCAACTTTAGACTTGAGCTGTAGCTCAGGCATAGTATAGTTTCCAACTGTGATCATTTCAACTCCTGTAAAAAAATATATTAAAAAAGTTTATTTTTAGGCATCCACTTGCCTCTAAAATTGCTTTTGGTGACAACTATTGCAGGACATGACTGCTAAGGTATCTGCAAATATTTTACTGCCTGTCAGGCTAACTTGCTTTAACCCCCTCAGGAGAACAGCTTGAATTCTAACAAAGAGTAATAGGAACACGATGAAAATGCTTGTAAAATAGAGGATAAGCCTTCTACAGGTAAACAAGTTAACTTTTGTCTTTGGTAGACCTAATTAAATCTATTTTTAAAAACCAGAACCAATAAGTAAATAAGTAAATAAATAAATAAACTAGCCCTCCAAAACCCAGCAGCAGCTTGCTACATTAGCATGAATATTTCATGTCTGATCTGAGTATGCCCACATAGAATTTTATTTTGCTGTGGGACTTGCTGGTTGTCTTTAGTAGAGAGAAAAAAATACCCACCCAGAAATTCTACAAAGTCTTACCTACATGTCTATATTCCTGGTATTTCATGCAGGGACTGGTACCTCTTGCACATTCAGATCACCTCTGTGCAGCGTGGAGTGGAAAAAAACAACTAGAAAAAAAGTGCCATTTCCATTTGCACAAGAAGAGTAAAAAAAAAAAAATCAAACAGAGCTCAGCCCTCTCAAGCATTATCAATGAAAGAGAAACTGACAGCATTTGGCTTAGACTTGTCCATTTTGGGCAAGGGCTTTCCATGGTTTGAACAGTTCTGAGAGGGAGAAAGTGGCATGTGCAATCCTCGAAGGGCTGCGGCACCGCTCCTGTGCCCGTCAGATGTCAGCGTACATTAGGTTTCCTTTTCTGCTGGGAAGGTGCTGTCAGTCTGATGGCTCAGTGTACTCATGTTCACAGTGCTAACAGTGCTTCTGGGGGACCTGGAAGCCTGAAGTGCTGTGCTGGCAGTGATGATCTGGGGGACAGAGTGGAGGGTAATGATCATAGGGGTTTGAATCACATGGCATGGTGGTGGCATCTTGGTTGTCAGGCTCCCTTCACCCTCCCAGGCCTTGCATTTCAATTAGAGTCAAGCAGAGTTAATTGCTCTTTGGCCAGATGTATTTACAGGACCAAAATATCATGCAAAGGTGACACTGGTAGGGAAATTATAGCACAGGTGCAGGTGAAAGGCTGTGATCACTGTCCCCGTGGCATTTGCTTTCCCACTTCCTCTCACACCGAATGCCAGCCTCAATAGCTGTGACCTGAGCGTGTATCATCCTTGTGAAACCACAGCTTCCCCATCTAGGAAGCTGGTCCTGCACTTTCCTTGTCTGGTTGGGGTTTTTCTGGTTGGTTGGTTAGTTTTTTGTTTGGCTGTTTGTTTTTTTTTTTTCTTCTTTTGTTTTTCTTTTGTTTTGTTTTGGGTTTTATTTTTGGTTGTTGTTGTTGTTGGTTGTTTTTTCCAAATCTATGCTGCTCTTCTCTTTCATGCTGTCTCCAGGAGCATGTTTTGCCTCCTCTTCTCTACCCACTGACTGTGGTGGTGCTGAACAGCAATACTGTTATTAGACAGCAGGATTGCAGCAGTCCTTTGAGGCTCCAGTATGGGTGCAGCTTTAGTGTTTTGTTAGGTTTACTACAAATGTGCAAAGGCCACATTTCTCAAGAGGGCCTAATGATTCCACATTCAGTTTAAAGACTTTTTAACACCAACATAATGAACCTGCAGGGCACAGAGAGTTTAGGCACCACTTTTTCATCACCAAGCTGTTTTCCTCCCAGCACCTCAAGTAAAAGAGGATGACTGACAAAGTGTCACACACAGTCTTATATGAGTAAATGACAGCGCCAACACTTGTAAAGAAAAAAATATATCTTCTTTGCATGTTGGAGGCAGAAAGCCTGCCAATTTTAGTTGAGGACTTTTATGCTTAGGACTTGAAAAGTAAAATTATGAATATGAATTACATAGACCTTATGCTCAGCACAGTCTGCACATGCAATCAGACCTGACCTTGCAATGCTCTCACATCTCTGAGGGCAGATTTGTAGAAGACCACCTCCCCCCACTACTTCCCCCCCCTTCTTTTTCAGTGATATTTTGTCACTTAGCCATTTTTTCTGTTTTGGAAAATGTCATACCAAGTAACCTAATTTTGCTAGGGGGAGAATCCTCAGTGTTTAATATAAGTTATTAACTTCTTGCAAACAAGTGGGATACAGGAAAATATAGTACAGAAGATTTAGAGCAGGAGTAAAGAGCAAAATGAACACAAATAGATAACTATCATTCAGGCATTTTATATGGACAAAAGGAGAACACACAGAGAGGTTCTTTGATGGGACCTTCACAAAACAAAATAATGATATAAGATTGAAATAAATTACAGGAACAAAAAGATATACTGGGAGAGAAATAGCTCAAAAAATCTGGTGACTACCCTGGAGAATAATGGAGACAAATCTCATTACAGATTTCATGTGATGTTATCCTCTATATCACACGTAGTGCAAAGCAGGAACATGGAATAACTTTCATGAACTGTACTTTTATATTGTTATGTTTGACAAAGTATAGTAGTAGGCAGCTACAGCATGAGTTACTGAAATAACTTGGTAGCTGTGTTCATTCACACAGGCTGTTTTAATTTGAAAAATTAATAGCAAAGTTACAAATAATGGAATTTTAGAACAACTTGTTTGGAAAGGACTTTTGTAGGTCAGTTAGTTCCAACCCCCACTTTCCCAGTGCAAAGCAGAACTAACTTCAAATGAAAGGATGAAAAAAAAGAACATTCTGTTTTATGCTAGAGAATGCCTGACATGTTTTTCTTGTGAATTTTTCTATGACCTCTATTTATAGCTCATTTACTACCATTTTCTGAGGTCTCCTTGCTGCAAGCCCTTGTATTTCAGACAAAAATCAGGTAGACTGTACCTGAGCATTAATATTTAACACAGACTTATGGGAAAGGCAGCGACTAAAAGTGACGTCTGCATTTTACCAGAATGAAGGTTGTGAAATGGCACCAAGGACTGTTTTATCCTTCTCTTAGTCTTAATTGGCAATTCATTCTGCATGGTTTTTGTGTAATTTTCTACAATAGAAGGATAGTCCTTGAAGCAAGAAGCAATTTGACATGCGTGAAAATGGCATTTTATGAGGAGCAGAGGGTTTTTTATTGTCACAGAGAATATTTTGTATGTCTGGTCTGATTGTGTCTTTGATAGACAGGAAGCTAGAGGCCATTTGGTGGCAAAGTTTATGCCACAAACTCTCTGAATTCCTTGATTCTTCTCAACAGATATGGAAACCCCAGTCCTTGGAGATGCTTCAAGCTTAGGGTGCTCCTGTGAAGCAGCTCTGCACACCCAACGTGCCTTGGTAGGAGCAGTGAGTTCAGGGTGTTGTTCTTCAGTGTCTTTGTTGAATTCCAGGACCCTTTCAGGAAAGATTCCTGGATCTCCTCTCTTCCAGCCTTGTCTGAGTGTTGCAAAAGCAGATGCTGGCAGATGGCTGAGTCAGCAAATATCTACTGCAGGTATGTCCATGGAAGGAAATGCCTGGGGCTCCCCCATGCCCTTCCTCAGGTGTGGTACCTGGCTGGCCTCAAGTCTCCCTCTGAGAGGGTTCCTGCAAACCTGTCTGGCCAGCTGGTGACTTTATCACAGTGAAGTGGCTTTTTGGACATCAAGCAGATGCAAAGTGTCTACCTACCTCTGTCATTCCTTCATTTTAACTTTGAAGCTTTTTGCCTGTTTTACTGATAGACCAGGTTTATTACTCGTGCTGAGAAATGAGGCAAAGCTTAGGTTAAGTGACTTATATACCAAAAGTGTAACTGAGCAAGATATTGAATTTTCATCTCTCTATTTCTATTTCAGTGCTTTACAATCAGATCACAATTTAAATTCACTTTCAAATTGGAAGAGAAAAGGCTGAGGATTTTCAAACATTTTCTTATTATCAATCATTCACATATTTCCAAGACTGAGAAAATAACTGTGGAAGACAATTCAGATTGACAGGCATATTTCAGAACTGGTTATCTGATCTCTGAACTCTGACTTGCATGAAAATGCACCCTTGCTACCAAAATCTGATCCAGATTTTTACCCTCCAGAGGCAGATTTTGATTTCAAGTCTTTTCTGAGAAGGTATGGCCACATCTCACTGTCTGTCAGCTTCAGGTTTGCTGCACATCTGCAGTTCTTCAGGCTGGAAAATCAAACCACTGCTATATGTGTAAATTCAAAAGTTAACAAACAGAAAAATGAAGTACAGCACACAGGAAATGATTTTGACCATTAATTCTGATATATGCTTGATTTGCTACAAAGATGATGGGCTTAGATCAGTGATTTGGAGGAGGGATTTGAAAGTTAGATTTTTACTGCAGAGGATAATAAATGGGAAAAAAGTATGAATAATAAAGAGCAGAGAAAACACATTCAGAAAGATTTGGATAATTCATTAGGCTAGGCCTGAGAATAACAAATACATTTCGATGAAGAGAGTTATAATGGAATCCAGAAACTTCAGCGATGACCCGAGAGTTATCTTACAAAGTTGGCAAAAAAACTACCATTCTATCCCCACTGCAAATTATCCCTCAATTTGTTATTTCATCCATGAATCAAATGATGGCATCCATGAGCTCCTTTCCTTGCAGCCTTTACACAATGCTCAGACTTCTCAGAAATATGAAGCACCACAAGTGAAGTTATATTTTTGCAGAGAGTCTGCTCCCATTCAGCTGTGTGAAAAGCAAACATTGGGATATACTGAACACCAGCTTGGAGAAGACATTGACTTTCTTTGCATGACTTTCTGTGTAACTTGCTTCAGTCCTCTGCTGAACCAGGGCCAAAGGTATTAATACATCTTGACTAGGGGCATACTGGCAGAGACTGCTTGCTTTGAGTTCCAGGGCATTTTTAGCCATAAACCCAATGCCTTCTTTCCTTGTAAGGAGAGAGAAATGATAATTTCCTTTTTTAAAAACAGATGACCTCTTTCCAGACTATGGAAATGTTCTCCCAGGAGTCTCCTCCTGGGAGAAAAGTCTCATCATACTTGAAGAAAATATCTTGCAACCGGTGAGAATTGCCAGTGTAATCATAATAAGTAAACAAAACAAGATTCAAGCCAATAGTTCCAGCAAACATCTGTGCTAAAGCCAGTGTTAAAAGTGGCAGGAAAACACACACTGAATATAGCAGGACTGAATTTCAGCAGGATGAAAGCAGCAGCAAATTATAGCCTTCTGGGAAAAAAAGAGGGAGACACAATCTGAATAACTGGTATGAAAATGGTGAAGACAGTGCTGTTTTGCAATAAAAATATTTGTCATAATAGTATATAATTTTAACTTGGAGTCCAAACACTGCTCTTTTAAATTGGCATAAATCAAATACATTGTCTCTGCAATTGGTTGCCACCTGTCACGGTTCCATTCCCTTTTCTTCATTAGAGATTTTTCTTGACCGGGGAGCTGTTTTTGACAGATTGGAAAAGACAAACTGCTCCTTGGGTCACCCCTGTTCATATACAGCCCTTCTGAAATAGCTGATATGTGCCACTGTACAATACCAAAGCTGTATTTTCTAGACCACTGAATTCCAATGCCAGCAGGCATTTTGCAATTTACTCCTGGACAGAGAAAAAGGCTTTGACTGGGCCTCCTCCTGATTTATGCATTTCTAATCATTTGACTTTCCAAGCTCCTTGTTAGTGAATCTTCCTCCTCACATTATGGCTTCCATAGGTGGTAAATTCATTGGTTTCACCAAAACCTCGTGATGTACAAGAGTAATTGGAGTGACCTCCAGTTGGCTTTAGATGTAGCAGGGGCATAGGGGATCACATCTACAGCCAGGATGAACTGTCTGGGCTTGAGAAGTGCCAGACATTCAGGGAAGACGAAATGCTCCTGCTCTCCTGATGAGTTTGCTGCCCTCAGTGAAGCTTTCAGCACGGATGTCTTCCACAAGGTTTCTCTAATTTACCATTTGCAACTTGATACATTTCTTTCAGCATGGACTTTAATTATCCACTTAGCACTCTGCTTGCTTTATTTTATTTTCCTGGATGCTTCCACCAAGCTGTCACAGTGAGAAAAAGAAATGACCAGACCCTATTAATTTATTATTTTTTTAAAAATCAAATTTTTAGCTGGACTGTTCTCAGTCTAGTGGCACTGCTAGTGTGGTTTCTCTGGAAGGTCAGCTGTGTTTCAGGAGCTGAAGAGCAGATATTATCTTCTTCTAAGGAAGAAGATTTATGAGGAAGGGTTGCTGTGAGACTGCTACATTTAGGTGGGGGCACTGTAGACATAGCACTGGAAAAAGAATAACATTTTTATCTATGCCATGATAAATAAATGAAAACTGAATTTAAACATATAACTCCATCCCACCATACTTTTGTGAGTACCCTGATAATGTGAATATATAAAAAAATCTGGCTCTAGAGATCAGTTTTCTCTTTGAAATTAAGAAGTTTTTTTCCCTTTGCCTGCCCCACCTTTTTCTTTCTTTTAAATAAATCTGACCTCATGTGATTAGGCAACAGGAAACTCGGAAGCAAACCTGTGATCTCTACTACATCATTTGCCCATGAACAATTCATGCTCAGCAGATCAAAATCTGGTTTTCCTGTATATACCTCAGCAATTTATTTGACAGACAGGTCATCTTGAAGATAAAAAAAAATAAATAAAAAGAGTAAAGGATTTAAAGTAAAGGAATTCATATGCATAAACAGGTCAATGTGCCTAAAGGGCACATTCCACAGCACTATCCTGGCTTTGTGGAATCACATACCATGGTGATTGTTGGGAATTGCTGGTGAGAACACTGTTGGTAGAGGTCAGAGCAATGTGTTGCTGAAGCACAGAGTTAAATGAGGAGGGATACAGAAACAGGTGTCTAACTTCATTTGAGGCACTCAAAGCTATTCTTACCTGCCTCTGAAATGGCACTAGAGACCTGGTTAGACACCTGAATTCCTCTCTTGGCATTTTACCCAAGCTCACACAGGAAAACTCTGACAGACACTCGAAATCACATCTTTGGAATCCATGTGAATATTTCTGAACAAGCAAACCCTGTGCTGAAACAGGCTATTTATGAGTGCCTGGTTTGTCAGCTGGTAATGTTCTTTAACTGGATCTTGTTACTCATCACACACACGCACACACACACACACACATACATGTAAGTATATGTATATGTATTTTTAAAGCAAGCTTAATAAAGACAGCAAGCTGCCATCAGTCAAGAAACTTTCCATCCACCACACAGATCTCTGCTGTCACACAAATTGAGTGACTGATAAAAGCAGGTTGATAACTTCTCCCATCAGCTAACACTAGAGAGGGAAATGTCCCTTTGTTCTGTTTCCTTCCAGATGAACTATTGATGGCTTTTGGCAGCTGAGATGGTGTTGAAGGTCTCCTCGGAAACATGTTTTATGATTTTTTTCCGCTTTGACTAGGAAGTGGCTTTTTCAAAGGAAACTTGTGCAGGTTGTTGGCCATTTTTCACTATTTCTGCAGCCAGAAAGTCTGTTTGCCTCTTTCACAAGGTAATTTTCCTCTCTTCTTTTGCTCAGAAGTGTTTGGTCCTTTGTAGGGAGATCTAGCTTTTGCCCCACTGCCTGCTGCTTTTCTGAGTGTCATATCCGGAATTTTACTTCACTTCTTGCCCCTCCCTGCACCTGAGTGCCAAAAACTTACATGTTACCCACAAGGGAAGTGGAGAAAGCAAGACTTCCCAGAAAGTATGACTTCAGCAATAACTGACTCCAGACCCATTCCCATCTAATGGTGAAAAAAATTCTGTGTTCTGAGCTTAATTGTAATTGTTTTTGTGGGTATCTGATTGAGAGGCAAATGCAAACCATTACATCAACAAAATATAAAAGCCATTGCTGCTAGAGTGATCAACAGTTCAGATACCAGTGGCTCCTCTTTGTCCTTCTGCCACATTACTGATGATTCTGCAAAGATTCAGAGTGCCCAGGGCTCTGTTTCAGAATGCCCAGAACAGGACATTAAAGCTCTTTTATTGCCTTTGCTTTACCTTCTTTTCATAAATGAATGTGTTTGCATGACAGAAAGAAAAACCCACAGAAATATGGTCTAATTATGAAGGAAGAAAGTAGAGCTCTGAGACCAAATACTCTTGGGGAGAGCATCCATCAGATTCTGCCATCATCTGCCATGAGCAACAAAGGCTTCCAGACACTCACTAATTCTTTGATCTCAGCAATGCCAGTTAAAGCTTCCCCAGTTTGCAGTTCTGGATGGTGAAGGCATCCTTCCTGCTTATCTCACTCCATTGGTCTGCCTCTGCTACTGCCAGACTTTGTTTCTGCAGGTTTTTCCAGGTTTAGGCACTTGACTGTATTTATGATGCTTTCATGTAGCCTAAATTCCCTGAAAGGAAAACACTGTAGTCAAATTGTCATCTGTTCACAGAATGTAAATAAAAGAGAGAAAACGTGGTCATTTGGGTGGATCTATCACAGGTTGTTAGCTTTGATTTGGGGCCATCTGTACTGAGCTCAGTAATGTGGGATTGAAGCATAATCAGTAGGTACCAAAGGTAGAACAAACAAACGAAGCAGCAAGGCACACTGGTCTGATGTGGAGATATTGGGAGGCAAATGCCTTGGTCCTTATGGAAGTTACTTGGTCTTACTATTTAAAAATGCATCCCTCTCCCATGTGAATTTCTCTCATTTCTGCTTCCAGCTATGAGTTAGTCTTATGTTTTCCTCCATTAACATGAAAACCTTTTAAGTATCCAGTATTTTCTGGCAATGAAAGCACAGTTTGTCAGGTTACTCTTTTTCCTTTTCTCAAATAACTAGATTGAAGTTTTAAACTGTTTTTTTTTACCGTGAAGGTTTTCCCATCTCTCAACTTTTTGTGGTTCTTTTTTTGCCCTATTTGAATGAATGTTGTTTAATGTCATCATGAATAGTTGGTATTTTTCAAAATGTCACAAACTACTTTGAGGGTATATTTCCAGAAGAAAAAAATAGGAAAAGAAGTTAAAATTACAATGAAAACAACGTACATTCTTTTCCCCAAAACATGCAACATGAATCCAGTATAGTGAATAATTTGAAAATATGTTTATGTGAGAAGCTTTCTTTACTGGCAGAGTATGATCCTGATATTTCAAAATGTCTGTAAAGGAGCCAAAACAAATTCACAAGTTGAGTTATCGAAGATGAGATAATGGTAATCACAAGTCTTAAAATTGCAAAGGATATTTCTGAACAAGTTTTTGGAAAGTGGTAAACGATTATGGTAACTGACAGAGACTCCTCCAACAAAGCCAAAGTGATTTTATGTCTGTAATAGGCAGAATGTGCTATGAACATTTATGAAGTGTTCATCAGTTTGGGCAATGTAGAGTGTATATTAGTAGAGGTTATCATAGCAATAAGGATAAACTATTGCTTCCTAAGTTGACGATGGACAACTGCACATGGAAAATGTTATGAAAGACCTGCTAATATGACAGGTTTAATATCAGGTAAAGGAACTATGATATCTATTTTCTGAATATATATGTATATACATATATATGTATATAGTCATGTCTATGCTTTTAATTTGGCACAGATGTTGTTCAAAATAGTATAATTTGAAGGAATATTCTTAAGTCTGTTCACAAAAATTAATGCACTTAGAAAACAAAAATTACCCAGAAAAATCACTGTCTTTCAGGTCAAAAGACAAAATAAATGGCAGAAAATACCACCACCCCTCTGTGTCCCTGTCCATTTGTAGTGATGCCAGCCTAATGAAATGGCTCAGCTGCTGAGAGTAACCTTCAATTAGTGTAATTTGATCCCTCTGATACAATTAAAATCCAAGAAAAATAGTAGGAGAAAAGCCACCTGTAGAGCTCAAAGTTGAGCTTCTCAGGAAAACACTGATAGGAACAGTGAACCTGAACTACCCAAATACAGCACAGACTATTTGTAAATCCATTTATTCCAAAGCAATTATTTTATGGTGCTAGTACTCCTTTGAGATTAGAGCACAAATGCTTCCAAATTGTATCTGTAGACAATATTGCTGCAACCATAACACCAAGCTGAGGTGAGAGTTTTGTTTCAGGTGCCAGCTTCAATCATGATTAACTGCTGAGTTTCATCTATTGCAGATGCACTATGAGGTCATTAAAGTCAGTTCAGAAATGTCTCCATCCATTCAGCCATGACAAAAGCCAGCTGTTTATGAGATAGGAGAAGTGGATCAAAATGATTTTGATAGTGTGTTCAACCTGTGATAGGAGTGCAGTTTCAGAGCTCTTTATCATATTAAAGCCCAGCTTAGATTGACAGTGTAGAAAATCACCCTTGACTTTGAGAAGCTGCAGAATAATGTTTCACTTCACCAAACATGAGGTGTTTGTCTAGTCCCACATTACCTATGGGTTTGGAGAGGATTTAACCCTGTACAAGCCACAGCTGCTTATGCTGTGTTAAAGTCCAAATTGTATCCAGGTCTGGGAAAAATGGGATGTAATATGGAGATGGATAAATCAGTCTGTTCAGGCTCCTCACTTACAAGAGAAGATAAAACCCACTGGACAAAGAGAAGGCAAAACCAGTTTTCTTTTGCAGTATAACACTGTATATTGAAAAGCAGTAAGTAAATTGAAGGTCATCTGATGACAGCTTGGCAGTATTAGGCTGTTTCTCAGCTGCCTGCCACATCTCCTGGTCTACATGCTCAGGTTGAAATTGGACAGGGATTACCAAAAAGAGGATAATAAAATTAAAACATATCAAGATACCTGCTTGCTTTCAAAGACAGCCTTAGTAGATATCCCTGGCTTGTAAACCCAAATGTTCTTACAGATTTTCTCTCAGTATACAGCAGCAGACAGGAATAATTTTCCTGAACTGTCATCTTTAAAGTTTTGTGAGC
Organism: Notiomystis cincta; assembly: GCA_013398075.1. NCBI lineage: Eukaryota > Metazoa > Chordata > Aves > Passeriformes > Notiomystidae > Notiomystis > Notiomystis cincta. The sequence goes on along the minus strand of VZRX01009422.1, from coordinate 148,512 downwards.
CACTAAGGGTTTGTGAGGTTAGACACTAATACACAAGAAAGCTACTGCACAGTGCTACATGCAGGTTCTCTATTTTCTTCCTGTAAAATGATGTGTTTGTGATGAAAATGACAGCCCCTCAATTTTCTGTTCTACACAATGACGTGTTGCAAAGAATCCCCCAAAAGAACACATGCTGCTGTACCCAAAGTGCTCAGAAAAGATGAAACTTGTTTTTCTTTTAATTCCTGAAGGAAAAAGGCATTACTGTTTTGCTCTGGTAATTTAATGTTATCTTTCCAACTGACAGAGGCCCCTCCACACTGCAAGTTACAATATTATGTTAGAGAACCAGACAGAATCCATGCAGAAAATATTTTTGCCTGATATATTTATTGGGATAGTTCATTACATAAAACAGCTCCCTGTTTGTCTTTTTTTGTTTGGTTCCTTTAACCTGTGCAGGCACAATACATTCAAAGGGTAAAGCAATAGCATATGTTTCTTTCATTCCTGTGACATGGATGTTTGTACCATAGATCAGCTATTTGGAGGAGAATAAAGCAAAAAATGCTGGTACCTCACTTGCTTCTGCGGTAAAATACGTCACACCATATCTCAGCTGCACGATAAAAAAGACAAATTTAGTCATTCTCACGAAACTCAGGTGTGCTATGATGCATTTGCTTTTGGCAAGGGAAAAAAGTGAGAAGTTAACTACTTCTCTGACCATTTTGCTCCAAAGAGTGAATCTAGAGGAACAAGCTGATTCTGCCAACACTTGCCTCTAATGCAGGCACAGAAAATAGCTTGCTAGACTTTCCACTTTTTTACTTGTTAGGAAGAGGTTGTTGCAGATCTTTTGACAATAAGTGGCAAGGATTTGGAAGGTTATATACACAGCTGGTGTAAATTGTCCAGACTCTCCCAAAGTCAATGAGTGCTGAAATATATTTGTAGGTTCCATCTCCTATCCCCCTCTGAGCCAGATTTTACTTGCAAAAGACTGTAACTAACTTCTTTGGTAAAAATATTAGATTTTGTTTCTACACCTGTAAAATTTACCTAAACTTGTTTGCCTGCACCTCAGGGGCATTGTAAGGTTGAATTAGTTAAGCAGTGTACACTTTGAATTCCTTGAATAAAAAATGCAGTAGGAATGCAAAACAGTGAGAATCCAGATCTCCTAAATTCTGCTTACTTTGTTATAGCAATTCTGGGTAAACTAGACCAGAGAGCAATGCACTGGTAATAACTCCCCGTAATCCTGGGTGAACTATTATTGGTCAGGGTATAATAGATGATATCCTGCAATTCACAGAGGTGCTGGTTGAGTACTATCATATTTATAGATATTACTGTAGCCACAGAGATAGGCAGTTAGGTTTAGAAGTCCTTGATTAGTTCCCCAGTGTTAGCCCTGGCTGTAGAGCTGAAATAAACAAGTTGCTCCAGGTGATATTATAGCACAGTAATGAGGTTTAGATGGCAGCTGTAGCAGCTGTGGTTGCCCTTGTTTTATTCTTCTGATTAACATATACAGGTTATTACAGCTAAGGTGATTTGGGCCTTTATTTCTGTCTTACACTTTCCTAAATTCTTTTACTGTGGGATGAGAGACTTGTCTGCAAAACTCTAGACTGAATATCATTATCACTCTTATGATTTCCCTCCTTTTTTTTTTTGATCTTATTTCCAAAAAAATAAAATTAACTAGGATGTGCCTTTACAGCTCCAAGTCAGCTGATATTACTACAAGTTTATGAGAAGAAGCAACATGATTATCTGTGGTAATTGCAATCTTTGATGTAGATCATGTCTCTGTTCCAGCAGACCATTATCTGACATAAATTGAATAGACTGGTCTACCTGCTGCCAGGTTGCTTTTACGCACTGTATGAAAGTTTCTTCCCCTCTTTTGTTACCCTCTTCTACCAGTGTATCACTTCCATCTGTGGTTTTTCTCCCACCACGGCTGAAGACTTTGCTCACTCATTACCTGTTGTGACTGGTTCATTACTATACATTGATTATTAGAGTAGGGCTCAGAGGGGAGTAGAGGTAAAACCATGGGTAGGTACTAACCATGTTTCCTTCTTGTTTCAGAAGCTGCTAGGCCTCCACTAAATGGGCAGTCATTGCTTAGTTAGGCAGTGAGAAATAGGAACAGATGATTGATAGACACAAACCTTTGAGCAAAAGTTCCAGATCCAGTTGCTTTCTCTTCTGGAGGAAGAATCTGAAAAGTTATCCAGTTGCTCCTCCTCTTGTTATCTAAATCTATCAAACTGAACCCAAACTAGGCAATGTCATATGACATTGTCAAATGACATATGTAATTTTTTTATTCTACGAAGAATTAGTTGTTATGCATTGAAGTTGCCTTTGTAATCATTTTCCCTTGTGTACTTCAAGCACTGTGAAGAGTTAAACATCCCTGTATTTCAAAATACAGTGAAGACTTGATAAATACTGTATAAATAATAGGATTGTCTTCAAAGATAAATAGGCTGTTAGCTTTCTACTGTTGAAGAAAAAGAACACTTTGGGTGCATATGAAGAATGGGTGGTGTTTGAGATTTGCTCTTTCTTGCAACTATTTATCTTCCTGCCATACAGTACTTAATGGTAGAAACCAAAGAAAGGGTTATGAAATTTGGGAATGGAACAACCAAAATCTTGCACGCTTTAAAAAAGCCATTCATAATTTCAATACATTTTAAAAGGCACTTTAAAGTCATTTTGGAATCTCACAGATGTAGCATATTTTCCAGTTTTTAATCTTGTTTTACAACTTAAAACAATTCTTCATCCAGAAGAATACAGTTGAAAATACATCATTAGTTCCTGAACTTACACTTTATCATTCAATAAGCTGTTCTAGTAAAAGGGTGGAAACCAAAATAAGTAATGTATGTTACAAAGAATTGCATACATTAAGATCAATTGTTATAGTATTTCATCTCATCTTTGGATCTGAAAATATGTATTTTCTGTAAATGATAATTCTACATACAGAAGGAAATTAGATCAAGTGGAGGAAATTAGATCAGAACTTGCAGCAGAGAAGGAGAATAATGTTCTTAGAAGAAAGAATTGGGCAGCTGGAGTCACTTGCAAGGGATGTGGTCAAGACACCATCGCTACACACATTCAAGAATTAGTTAGATAAGACATTAAGGGAGATTCTAAATTGAATTGTCTGTAATAGCTGTAGGCTCTGTCTGCAGGAAGCAAGTGTTTTTCTTCTTTGACTTCACTGATTGCAGACAAAAATCTGTTTTGGTGATAAGTAGAGACTGACAAGGGATTTGTTGTCTTTTTGGTACCATAAATTTTAACATCAGGAAATCTGAATGAACTACACTGGGAGTAAACTTATGTTTGACTCAAGTAGGAGGAAAACTCCTTAGGAGAGCAATGAAAAAAGAACTTTAAGCACAAATAGGTCAAAGCCAACTGATTTTCAGTTTAATAGGAAGTTTATCTTCTCTATAGCCAAATCAGGAAGAAATAAATTCTGAAAACAAACCACTGTGGACAAAATGCAGGATTCTTTTACATGTTGCAGAAGGATGTTGGCATAAAGGTAAAATGAAAATGTCTTCATTTTGACTTTACCCATTTGCACTTATCTGAAACAAAATGCACAAAAATATACAGAGATAGCTATAAAATAACATAATTTTGCATGTGGATAATGAAGAAATATAAGTTACCAGGTACCACCTTGCTTCCTCATCTGCACATTAAGAGCATGGCAAAACAAGTAATTAGAAACAGCAGTGGTTCAGACCTAGAATGGTTTCCTTTTACAAAAAGGATTATTTTCCTCTCTGAGAATGAAAACAGATTTGTTAAAGTTTGAGAGAAATGTGATAGATTTTGTCTTGTTTCATTTCACACCTCAGAGTTGATTTAAGTATAGCATAAAGGAAAATGTTGTCTCTGGCCGAGATAATATACAATCCATGCAGAATCACAATACTGAGAATAACTGGCCATCTAAAAATACCTTTTCAACTTATCTTACATATTGATTACTCAGTTAGCACGGGAGGTAGAGTCCATTTGTTATTTACTTACAAAAAATTCACCCTGAAATTAAACCTCTGACAGTCTGAAGCCTTTCCTTGAATGAAGTGCTGGCAGTGGGAATAACTCCTGTGTTTAATGTTGCAAACTAACCTGGAGCCCACACTTGTGTAAAGCTTTACATTTGTGTCTGTGGCTAAAGTGCAGGCAAAACCTGGGAGAAGCCTTGAGACAGCCCAGTGCTCAGCTTGTACTTAGGACCTGGGCTCATCTGTTTTCTTCATGGAGGCCACAGCCAAAGTGGGCCAAGCCTCTCTTGAGCAAGATTCCTCTCGTGCACCCTGGTGCAGATCCTGCTGGCTGCACCAGCTGTGCTTGGGAGAGTTACCCAGCACAGGGGTTGTGATCCTGGCACCACTGGGCACACGCTGCGAGCCCAATCTGCAGCTGGGCCAGGGGTGAATACAGAAAGGAAACGGGCAGAGGCCATAAAAATGTGTAACCCTCCCCTTAACTCTGCCCTTTTTCCCACAGTAGAGGTGTACTGCAAATTAGAGAGGATCAGTGCTGAAGGACGTGTTTGTGCTTCATTCTCAAAGTGAGGGGTTTCTTCAGGAAGATGAAATCCCTCTGTCCAGGACAGATTTTCTGTTGTGGTGCTATCTGGTAAGCAGGCAGAAATGGACACATCTCCCACCTCCCACTCAAGGGCTAGCCTCTCTCCTTTTGGAAAGCTATTTACCTATTCACTGAACATCCTCCTGCAAGACTGAAATACGCCAGAAAAATACCTGCATATTATCCATCCTCCTATGCTTGAGCTCATTGCCCCACTTCAATCTCATTGTATTGTCTGTTCCTTTAATACAATCCATCAGAAGTGCTTTCTGAGGAGTTTCCCAGCAATATATTCCCCTTTCTTCTACCAGAGACAGCAATAAGGATTGTCCCCTATGAACTCAGGAGGCCTGGTTACCCTGTGTCTCAAAGATAGGGATGGAGAGAAAATTAACTTCACTGAAGTCAACAGAAATCCCCAGACAGAGGCAAGAATAGATTCATGGTTCTTCAGTATTTTTAAATAGAACAGAAACTATTCATATTATGTGGAGCAAGAGAGCAATGTTAACCAGCAGTATTAGAGAAGAAATATTGGTTAATAAAAACGGCTATAGCTACATGCAGGCAAATTAGATGCATTTCAGTTAATCTGAATTCTTAGGAGCTCAGCCATTGAAGTCTACTGCTAACATTTATCAATAATAACTACAATAACAATAATTATTAATCAGAGTAGTTCTGATTAATTATATACTCTGACTGTATTTTAAATGCTTTTTTCTTTTTTCCTCATTCTTCTGACAAAAGTAACTTATCTACCCCTTTCATTACTGCTGTCATTTCACAAACACACACATATATACATATGAGACAATAATAATAAAAAAAGAATTTTTTCTTTCATTTTAAACAGCTTTTAATTTTTCTAAACATGCTACATAGCAAGATGCTTTACTGTGGCTTGCAGTTAATGTATATTTCTGCACTTGGCTCTTAATTTCCTGCACTTTATCCACTGTACATACCCACTTGCTGCCAAAATCATCATTTTGCATTTTAGTCTGAATGGTTTCAAGCTGGTTAGGTTTCATTCCCCTGCCTTCTGGAAAGTAGCGGGGGAGAAAGCTTCTTTTCTTTTAATGCTGAAAGAATAACTACAATACTTGAAGCCTATAGTGAACCAAGTGGGCAGAGTCATCATTATCACACTGAGTCCCAATTTTAACATCTCATGATTTGTGTGAAATTCAAGATATGCAGCAATCAGCCTTCTGTAGTTAAGCGGTTCCAGCAAGATTTCCATAGAGCAAAATGCAAAGGAATTACAACTCCTTGGGCTGAACATTTTCACAAAGAGTTCCTAGGGGTTTGTCTGATTCCTCAGGAAGTTAAAATCCAAAATAACACAGTTGACACTGACAGCTCTGAACTACTTCAAAGGGCTGGAATTTAACATGACAAATCTTAAGGTCCTTAACTTAGTTCTTGCTCAGACAAACTCTTCTGCACTCCTCGGTGGGAGGCTGTAGTGGAGTGAGGAGTGTCTGAGCTGTGCTCTGTGCAGGATGTCTCAGTGCTCTGCTGCCCTCAGGCCTTGGTGAGCAGCTCTGGAATCCTGGATGCACAGCTGCACTCTTCTGTCACACAGAGCTGTGTGGCAGGGTGGGTGACCCAGGGCTTGTCTGGGCTGGAACTGGTGATGGCTTAATGCTTCCTCCCCTGCCATCTCCCAGGGCCTCGTGGCTGCCAGCACTGTAGCGCTCTGGACATGTTTGCTGAGGGCTCTCTGAGAGGCTCAGCCTTTTTCTGAGGATAAATTCCAGCCAAGGGAAAGTCCCAGACAAGAATATACCACTTTGTGTGCCCCTTGCTTGCCCCACACTCCTCTCACTGCTCTCACACAGGCACAGTCTGCAAACTGCTCCCAAACCTTACCTCATGTCACCAGGCCCCAAAGCCCTGAAATGTCACCCAGCTTCTCTCCTCACTCCTCATGGATGGGGAGAGTCTTTATGATGCTTTTCAATATCCACTCCTCCAGAAACACAAGTAAATGCTTGCTTACTCTGTTCACATTTACCATCTTTAGCAAAGTGTCCCTGGTTTGAGTCCCTGGTCTGAGAGCTGTGATGGAGGAAGGAGAGGAGAAGAAGGAAGCCAAGGTGTGGAATGCTGGCAGAAGGACTGCAAGAGCCAGCTGGTATTGGCCACAGAGCCACTCCCAGAGGCACAGGGCAGGAGTTCAACACCTGGAGTGCTGAGTAGAGCCCCTGAAGCACAGCTGACTTCTGGGGGTAAACCTCTCTCACCTCCATTTGGAGCAGGAGCCACCGAACCACTTCATGAGAGGTGGCTCACAGGAGTCTCCATGGTGGACACTACACCAAGTGCCAGATTGGCTCATCCAGGCAGGCCACTGGCCCTTCAGAGCAGAGAAAATTGAGGCTTATTTCACAAGTGCCTCTCTCCTCTTTCCCTGACTGGAAGTGATCACCAAATATGACTCTGCAGACAGATGATTTCTGCCTCTCTCAAAGCTTTGGTGTTGGTCTAGTTGACAAGAACACTTTTTGCCAACTCTGGCTGTCCAATAATCTGAGCTAAAAAAGACTGATTGGCTTTTCAAACTGAACAGTATGAACTATAATACAAATTGTGGTGTCTCTTGCTCTGCTGCTCATTCCATTTTCTGAAACAGGAAAACTTCAGCCCATCCCTTTAAAAAGCCAGCCCTAAAAATTTAGCTGCACTCAAGCAAAAGACAATTAAAAAAAAAAAAGGTGTTTGTGGGTTGGAAAGCAAGACCTTCAGTTAGAAGTCTGAGACAACTGCTAATGGTCACTTCCTCATGAGGCAGTTTTCATTTGATGAAGCAGCTCTCTTTCTAGACTGGCATCTTTTTTTTGTTCTCAGGGTGATTGCCTGATGCAAGGTCAGGCTGTTTTAGTGTTAAAATTCAGCTATCTCACTGTAAACCCAAAGCAAACCCCAAACCCCCAAACCCCCATACCCTGGCTGTGCACCCCCCATTACTCTCAGCTCACCCAGCTGTAAAGGAGTGTCCAGGCATCTGAGCTGGGCACTCAGGAGTGGCTGGACATGCTGCCAGTCCTATCAGCCCCCTCTGTTACTGGCCTGACTGTGATGATAGAACGGGTTTTGATGAACTTGATCAAATATTTCCTCTCTGGTATGAAAAGTATTAACTTTCATCTCACTCTTCTCTTGCCTGATAAAGTGATGGGTTTTTTTAAATAAATATTTTCTTCTGAAGGCAAATTTGTATCAGCTATAAGGTTCTTGATAGATTCCCTCTCCTGTTTTCCAAAATCAATTGGGACATTAGAAGTAATGGTTGAACTGATTTATAACTCTAAGATTTTGAGGATGCAGAGCAGGATAGACCAGTGTAATCAGGGAGTTGAAAGCTATTGGCTTCAGTAGATTTTCACTATACAAAAATAAAAGTGCATAATTCCATCATAAGAAAGTAAGTACAGGTGTCAGTACCTTTTCTATGCTATTGGAACATTCATATTCATGGGAAAGAAAGATTAAGGAAATACACCCTATCAGCAGCTTATTGCACTGGATATAAATTACATTCAATTAAAAAGCTTATGTTGTTTTTTAAAAACACAAAATAAAGAGAAAATTTATTTCTTTTCAGAATCCATAAAGAAGGCATGGGATACTTAAGAAAACAATTTGCTGAAGACTCATTAGGTCAAAGCAGCTCTTGGAATTTTGCCTCTGGCTCTCTAATGATCCATGAAACTTGAATTCAATAAAAAATGATTTAACTGTAAAGTAGTTGAACTGAGCCGACTTTTGCTTGCCTGGGTATTTTTTTAAGTCCTTTGATGTGTAAATAATATTTGTTTCTCTTGGAGTTAAAGGCTTCCCATAGAAATATTACCAAAATGGCTTTGAGATATTTTGCAACCATATTGACCTTTGTGCCTTTTTTGCACGGACTGTATCACGTACACCCCAAACCCAATAAATAGCAGGAACTTAGGGGATATGCACAATGAGGCTGCTGGTCTTGAGAGACTTTTGAAAGCTCATGCATTAGACTCTCACTTTCCGATCCATTAATTCTGCTGTTCTCTGCCTGTTGGGAGTTTTGTTGTGTCTTGTAAGAATAACAGATCACTGTTGAAGCTTTTAAGATCTGTTACCAGGAGAAGCTGCTGTGCAGACACTGTGTCTCCACTAGCTTGGCACTTTTGGCTGCCAAACTTTNTTTTTTTTTTTTTTTTTCTAATCAAACATTATTTTCAAGAATGGGCACTGGAGATGTCTGTTTTTCTCTTGGACTGAAACTGCAGAGAGTGATGTTTTACACACTGACCTGCCAGAGGATGGCACAATGTGTTGGAGCACTGCCCTGCACTGGAGAACTTGTGCTGATTAAACTTGCATGACTGGGGTTGCCCTGCAGACCCCTCTAGGCAGATGTCTGGCAGCAGCTGACTGAGCATAACTTTGCACAAACTCCTCTACCCTCAGGAAAGCTCCTCCTGGGAGAGAACCTGTGAGGAATTTCCTGGGGCAGATTTACCTTAGGGCAGATCATTATGTCTTGTGGCTGCTTTGTCTTTCCTGCTGCCTACATTCAACGTGTAAAAAAGCTGCTGCTGTGGGTTCCTGATTTGCACACTATGTCTATATTTTGTCTAGAAAACTACAGGATGCTGAGGGACTGTGCAGTGCTTTGGTGACCATAGCATGGTAACCAGGCCAAATTTGCTGCACATCTGAATCTCTGGATCTGCCTTGGCTTCTAGGGAAGCATTCTGGCTTATGACAGAGGGGAATTGGTTTCATGGGCCTGCACTGCCAGCCTGACTACATATTTGGTGAGTATAAAGAGTCCTAAGTGTAGCTTATTCAGGCATTGTTACAGGATTTATTGTTGCAGAAAAGGTAATGTGTAGAAATTGGTGTGTCAGCTGGTGTAAAAAACCTGTCTAATAGGGACCAAGTGCAAAATAGTTTATTAGACTATTGCACACAAAGGCATTCTCAGTGCAGGCTAAGAAAACCCTCCTGGCAGGTTATTGCAGAATACCTTGAGAACTGTAAATCCACATTTATCTGCACACTAACTTCCCCATCCATCCCCATGAGCTCATTGCACATGACACTGATTTTAGAGCAGAACTCCCCACTGACTTTTATAAACATAAAAATCAGTCCCCTGATTTCTCCACTTTGAACACCATTCTCCAGATATGGCATATACCTGTCCTTTATTCTTATTTATGTTTTAGTTTAGTGTGGTATAAACTACCTTCCATCCAGGGATTGCTAAGCACTTTGCAATATTCAGTTGATAAAGCTTCGAAACACAGGTAAATAGTTCACATACCAAAAAACGTGCTGGGTTTGTGATTATTCAAAACAGTCTTATGGTGAGCCAATGTGCCTCTGTTTTTCATTTCCCTCCAAATTCTGACTTTCAGAAAATCAGTAAATATTCTGATCAAATATTCAAATATACAATTTTTTTAAGAGAGAGGAGGCTAAAAGAAATGAACTGCAGGCTAAAACTGTGCAAGTGAAGAGCTACAGAGAACCTCATACCATGCAATAATTTGTTCTCATTTCTGACCCCAAAGGAGTACAAATCATTGTTTATATCTTATAAGCCAAGGAGACCACTCAAGTATGTTCACAGTAAATACATTTCCAGATATCTCATACCACTTTCATTTATCAGTTAAAAGAAAAAACTCAACCCTACCACCCCTGCTCCTACTGAATTGCATTTGGTTAGAGGTAATATAGGTTGTGGATTTTCTATTAATTTAAGGAGAATGACTGCCTACTCCAGAAATATAATATATAGAAATTTGAGAACAGGGATGTGACCAGGCAGGGCTTCTCCTGATTTATGCCCATCTAAACTTGTACTGGCTGAAGACATGGATGAGGTAAGCTGCTGAGATGAACACTGACCTTAGCCTTGTCTTGCAACTGCTGTGCTTACCCAGGGAGGGACAGGGTAAGATTTCAAATATTCCCCCTATTTCACCTGTGTAAATTGGGAATGTATTCCATTCCCATCATAAGGGGCTCTCAGTATCAGGTTGGTTTTGCTGTAATGGTTTAAGGACCTGCTACTCTGTCCACTAGGGCTGTGCATAGATGACTTGGTTGCTTTATCAAGCAGTTTTCTGCTGTTTCTGTTCTGTGAAATAGTGCTGGGTGCTGGACTGGGAAAGTGAAATCTTCCTATGTGCCTATGTCTCCACACAGGACTAGAAGTCTAGTCCTGCCTTGATCCCCCATCCTGATTTGGGAACTGAGAAATGCTGCAAGGTCCTGCAATTTAGCTGTGCTCTACCATTTCTGCTCTCCTACCTTCATACTGCAATAAATTTCATAAAATACCCTACATCTTTCAAACACTAATAGGTTTCATTCACTGCTAACTTAATTTCTATCTGAGCAAAAGGGAAAAAAAATACAAAGGTATGATTCTTGGTTATCAGTATTTTAATAGTGTAGTTATATTAAGGAATTAAATACCTTCTCAATAAATATCTTCTGCATTCCACACTGTTTTAGATGATTTTTACTGTTTTAGATGAAAAAATTTGTTCAATTGTAAAACCTGTGGTGTACGTTACGCTCCTAGTATTTTGTTTACTATCTGGAACTGCTCCCTGCCCTCCTTAATATCTCTGCTTACTGCCCATGAGGAATCAACTTATTTTGGGTCTTTTTCTGTTTTTTCACAGCATCTTAACAGCGTTGATATCTTTCTGTCTTTTCTTTACATGGCTCTTCAGTGACCAGGATGGGGGAAGGAAAGAAATTCAGGCAGAAACCCCCCATATTTATTGAGCTTCCACCCTGTGATAGACCAGAGCTGCCTCAGAGATCATCAGAGCCTATTATTCACATGCACTTCTTGTAGGATTCATTTAGACCTGGAGGAGACAAACTCATTAGATAGGCCTTTATTGAAGGTTTAGTCTTGACTCTAGAATTGATCCTTACTAAACTTTCATGCTGCACAGATCCCTTGTTTGAATTCACCTGCTTTAATTAAGAGTTTATAGGCTGATGCTTAAATGCTGATTTGAACTTGGCTGGTAACCTATTCTAATATAAAAAGCCTAAAGCATCTGACAGTTTTTTGGGTGGCTTCCAACAGTTTCCCTGAAGATATCTGGCTATTTGACCAGAAGACTTATAGGATCATTAGAAACCAAAGATCCATGAGATTTTCTCCTTGACCTCTCAAGACATACACAAACAAGATGAGTAAATTTCTGGTCTTTTATGGCTTGCCTGATCAGACCTCATTTGACCAAATCAGAGATTCAGCTCTGAATTTATTCAGAAGTGGGACATAACCATAAACAGTGATCCTTTCTCTTCACCTAGAAGAATTTGTCTGGAAATGGAGCTCATGTCTGAGGAAAACAAGAGCAATCCTTTACAGAGATGTATTGATGCTGCATCTTTATGCAGTCTCAAATACATTGCCAGAGCTTACAGTTTTTTTGCAGGGTGTCTGGGGGCTCCAGCTTTGGTCTAAGTCATGGAATTCTCTGCAAGTTATAAAACAGTTAATTACATGTTCATGAGCACTCAGGATTGCTGGTGTTATAGTGGTATCTGTACTGAAAATGGTAGAAAGAACTATGTTTGCATTAAGAAACTCCAGCATGGACAGTCAGTCAAAGCAGCTGTGAAAACATATCTTAGTAACACCACCTGATTGTTCTGGTCCTGGGGTGAGCTGATACAAAAGAAGAAGCTTGCTTCTTGTCACTGGAGGTGAAAAATCACGGTTTCAACTTTCCATGCAAGAGAGGGTTATTTAATTACTTCATCTTAATATTTCTCTTCTTATTGATGCTAAGGGAGAATAACAGGTCAAGGATGTTTAGGAGAAGATTTTACTTTCTTATGTTTGTGTTAGCTAATGATGCCAAAGTTCTGCTGAAAGAACACAAATTGCTTTAGAAGAGGAATCTGAAAGGGACTTCTGTTTTTAATTTGTAATCATTACTAGGTGACTCAAGTAAATGGAAGAGTCATATGTGAGACTTCAGCCCAGCATAACCTGCTGAATGTATTTTCAGAGTTTCAACAGCAATAAAACATTCTTTTGTAGCACATTTCATCTGAGAATTTCAAAACTCAGAACTTCAGTATTGGTACCTATATTTTACTAATATTAAAAGAAAGGTGCAGAAAGATCATAAAGAATAGGGCCAGAAGTCATCTTATGAGCCCAGAATAATTCATCTTGATTTAATTATGGTGGGATGCTCAAAACAATTGACCAGCTTGGAATCTAAATTTTGTGTTCTTGCTGCAATATCGTCAATCCAAGGTAGAAGAAGGGGAGAGGAAAAAGACTACAATTCTTCTGCATCCTTTTGAGCTTTCTGGGAAAGCTTTGGCTGTAGGATCAATCAGAAGACAGTTGTGCTCACACTCCAGTGAGACACTTTGGTGCCTAAAGCTGTGGGTTCTTGTTGTCCACATGTGCTTTCGCAAACATGTTTTAACAGACCTAGAGATCCTTTTTCAAAGAAGGGAGTGTGGGAGACTAAAGTAGAAATAAGATTTAAGAGCTTCTCCAGATGTCCATTTGGACTTGTCTTCCTTACATGTCTCTTACTTACACTTGACAAAAGCAGAAAGTGTAAAAGTAGAACTAAAAGACCAAATCAGCATAAAAATCTGTAACGTTTTTTGAATCTCAAAAAAAAATTGTTCTCATGGGTGATGAGCAGAAGCTGGTACAAGTTCTCCCAGTATCCATCACCGTCTCATTTAAAATACTCTGAGATAATATTATGTCTCCTTATTTTACTCTTCTCTAAATATGCTGAGCAAGTAGTTCTAGATTGCTCTTCACCCTTGAAAAAAGTGAAATGATAGAATAAAAAAAAGGTATGAAAGTGTGTTACTTGTTGTTGGGAACTGAACACCTACAGCTGTCAGGATCAACACTGATTAGCATTCCCATGGTACCAAGAAGCTTCCAATCTGGAGCTATCATATCTGCAGTCTCCTTTTTAGCCTCATTTTAGTCTCACATATCTCATTCAACAGATGGTTTCTTGGCAGGAAACATTACACTCCTTAAAGCAAGATTAATACAACACTTATGGGAGTGGTGTAATATTTGTTCAATTATTTAATTCTCTGTACAGAGCCATAAAATGCTGTTATGTGGTGGGAAGGTGAAACTTTTTCCAAAACAGGAGTCAGCTATGCTATTCAGGCAGAGCTATAAGCATTTTTGACTCCTGTGCCATTGGTATAAAAAATCAGATGTGTAGCACTGATGGGGAGAAATCTGTCTCTTGGTTCCAGAAAAATGCCTGGGAGTCAAGTTGTCTGCCAGTGGGATTGGTTGTGGTAAGGAGCTCTGATGCCCTGCAAAATTATTTTCAAGTGCAAATAATAAAAGTAAAAGTCTTTGGTCCATATATATTCCCCCAATCCCATTTAAAGGTCGTTATATGAAACAGCATGGAGGGACAGGTGAAGGAAATTGTGAGCTTTTGGCATAGATTTGAAAGCAATTCTGAACTTTCTTGCACATCAGGGAGATTATGACATGCAGATTATGTATCTGAATCTCTTTGGACTGTCAGTCTCTCAATTCCTCAATTATTAGATGCTTCCACAGCCCTAAGGTCCCTGGTAAGTGGCCTTGTTTAAAAGCAAGAACTCTCAGAAATGTGTGGTAGAAGGGTTGCTTGGCACCACAGGATTAACAGATCTCCTTCCAGTTTGCTCTGGTAGTACCAGGCCTTCTTAAGGAAGAAACAGGGTGAGGAGATACCTGGGAGGCTCACAGTGTATAAATTTCTGATATATATCTCCCCCTGAGGACTTTGAGGCATGACAAGCATAATTTACAAAATATTTCTTTGTCCTTCTGTGCTCTAAGGCTGCATACCTGCAGAACCTGGGTGTGATTTCCAGAGCTTCCCTTTTTCCTTGTGTTGGTGCTTTTGATGTATGGCCTGGCTATTTCTGCTTGCATTTACATTCATAAATTACCAATGCAATTTATACATGTACAGACCTGATTTATGCAGCAGAATCATGTTTATGGTCATGTTTGTGCTATCATTCCCTAAAAGTTAGCAGGAAGTGTTTGGCTGCTTTATGAGGTCCCACATAAATGCTGAAACAAAGGCTGGCAATGTGTGAGCACTGACATTGCTTAAATATATATATATGGCCATTGTTAAATTAACAACCTTTTTATTTATAATACTATTATAAGACTGATATGTTTATATCCATACTGTCAATGATAACCTTCCTGCCTTTATTTCAGGCTTAGCTGGTAATGTTTATATTAGGTTTTTATGTCAATGTGTTTTCAATGGCATTAATGTCACACACAAAGCAACATTAGGCCTGCAATATCATTCATAACGTTTTGATATGGATTGTGCATCTGTCCCTTTACTGTTAACACAAGTATAATTTACACCTGTTTTTCACTGGAAGGATTTTTGACGCTTCAGAACCTCAACATCT
This sequence comes from Notiomystis cincta, assembly GCA_013398075.1. Classification (NCBI taxonomy): domain Eukaryota; kingdom Metazoa; phylum Chordata; class Aves; order Passeriformes; family Notiomystidae; genus Notiomystis; species Notiomystis cincta. The sequence goes on along the minus strand of VZRX01009422.1, from coordinate 133,398 downwards.
GTCTCTGAAGACACGAAAGTTGCACTTGATGAAAGCCTAGCTTTCAGATTAAAAAAACATCTTGTTATCAGGCTCCTCCAGGTTGACAAGCAATAGAAATCCCCTTGCTCTCTTCAAACAGACATGAGAGAGACAGTCCCTTTATCATGTGGCATACCTCTAGTCCAACAAGGCAATAGCTTAAGTATGTGATGTCCTCTGCTGAAATAGGACTGGAAATCAATTATTATTATTGTTGGTATTTCAATTGAGTTTAAAAGAGCTAGCTAGTCTTGTCTGAATGACTGACTGCTTGATTTGCTGTTCAGACTGAAGAAAGGAAATTTCAAACAAAGCAAAAATGATGATTTGAGTATTTCTATGAAACAGTAAAAAAACCCCAAACAACAATAAAATGACAAATCAAACTAAAACAAGCAAATAAAAAGAACTCCAGATTTTTTTTTCTTAACTGAATGAAAATGCTTCTCTGATTTCAAAATTATTTGCAGATCAGGATCTGATTATGCAAGATGCCATTTAAACCTATGCTACAACATCACCTTAACAAATTTAGTTCAAATAGATGTACACAGATGTGGCAGATTTTGAAGGTCCAAGGTTATACATTAGGTAGTTAATAGGGCTGAATAAAGAACAGAAGGGAATTTAATTATCTAATTGCCTTCACCACCAGTCTACACTGCAAGATTATAAGTTGTCCTACAGAAATGCAGGCTGAAGAATCACACCTCCAAGTCATCAGTTGGTTATGGACTTGGAGTCTTAGAGTGAAGTAGAAAAAGAGAAAAGATTTAGGGAGAGGGAAAGGACTTGTACAGAGAGAACATTAGCAAGAGTTTACATTGAAACAGGAATAGATAATGATGATCACTGTGTCAAGATCTCAACTTATGGGTATGGAAACCTCATGCAGGAGTCATAGAGTGAGACACAGAGAGATGGGAAATATAGTGCTGTGGGGTTCTGATATTGTGGCTGCTGTAGACATATGGAGGTGGGGAAAAAACAGGGTCTGGAAGAACAGGTGGAGTGCCTCAGAGTACATGAAGGAGGGATGGGTGGCTTATCAAGTGCCCTTGACCATGAGAGGATACCACAGGTGTGGGTTGTGAGGAGTGGGTGCAGAGATATGTCTGTGTCTCCATGCTTGATCCACTAATTTTATGATATGTATATATCTGCAGGCTGGACCCAGAGAAAATGATGATTTCTAACTAGAGAAAGAGAGGTATTTAGGGAAGCCAGTGACTTTATAAGAAAGACAAAGAAAAGTAAGATTTACACTGAAATATCCTTGAATGATTTTTGGAAAAGTTAATTTGTGTTTCTCCAACCTTTCTTTTATTCCTTCTGTTGTCTAGTCATAAAAATCATGTTTTAGTGTTGACCTCTAGCAGACTTCACAGGATGAATGTGGTGCCTCTGAGACATCATTGTACCTCACTGCATGACTTTGCACTGAGGAGGGGCTCTATATGCCAAGCATATACATTGAAGTAATTTCTTTGCTGAAGATAATGGGAATTTTGCCAATGATGTCAAAGGTGATAGGATTTCAGCCAAACCACTGCAGTAATGTAATTTGGCACAAGTCCACCAAAATCTGTGGAGCCACTTGAATATATATCAGCTAAGAATCAAGCCAATAAAATACATATTATTCAGCATAGTAATGTAGATGTTTAAGAAAGGTTATGAAGAAAAGAAGCAGCATATGATACCTGTAATTTTGATTTATATACATGCACATAAATCCTAAAGGAATTTGGATGGCTACAGATTCAAACACAATTTAAACTAAAATGACACCAAGGCTGTGCTGAGATTTCATAGAACTGTGCTTACCCTGAAGACTTAGACTGAGGCAGAAGGAAAAACCAAGGAAACAAAATATTTTAAAACTGTTTACTGCTAAAGCTGTCTATTTTCAGTTATTAGACAGCAATATTTAAAAGGTAAATAGTAATAGAGAGGGTATATATGCCTGGTACTTACAATCAGGTGACTGTATGGAGACTATTTTAGTAGGTTATTGAAAACTAGACTTCTTAGCTTTCAATATTTAGCAGGAGATCCAAGGATATGGACAAGGTAATATGAGATTCCATTAGTGGATGCTTGCAAAATGCAGAGTGGTTGTTTCACACAGGAAAAGGCTGATGAGAACAAAAGGATTTCAGATGAAGTGGAACATACGGCTGCAAAACAGATTTCTATAATGAATTCTGAGGGGCGCATCTGTTATTATCTACGTGATATAAAATTGCTCTTTTTGTCTCATTTCGCTCAGTTGCGCAAGATGCAATCACATCAAACAGGCACGTTCAATAAAACTGTGATCTGACTGATTAAAATGAACAGCAATCTGTTTTCTTCTGACAGTCACACAGCAACTTGAATAACAAGGACTGTGAGCATGGAATTGAATAGCCACTTGGAATTGATATTAATGTTCGCGAGTGCTGTTAAGGCATTTGACCAAACCTGTCCATCCAATGCAATAACAACCCTGTATCCTTAAATCATTTAAACCACAAGTAATTTGTGAGGCATATTCAATAACATCCTGCTGCTCCTCTTCACTTCCAAAGCCTTCTCCTTAGCCACTGCACTGCTTTTCTATGCAGCATAAATACCAGCAAAGGAAGTGTTCCTGGAAGGAAGGCATGGGCATCTGTTAGCAAGACTGTGAGAAGTTTCCATTTGCAGTAGCAGGATGAGGGTTTGCATAGAAAAAGACATCTTGATGGAGTCATTTCCCCTAATTCCAACATCTAGCCTAAGTTTTCTGTTCACTCCCTGTGTAGCTGAGAGTCGAGAGACAGCCTTTCCCTTCTAGAGAAAAATTAATTCTACTTGTTCAGACACATATTGGTGGTGGAGACTGAATTGTGTTTTGAGATGTCTTCTGATGAAAATGTTAAACCCATGGATTTTTGTCATTTTCCTACAAAATCCATCCAAAGTGATTAGAACCATTGAGAGGTTGCATTCCTGTGTCTTGTAGCAGACAGCTTTAAGCTCTTTCATCTTGAAGATGATGAAGTCTAACATAGCAATCTAGGGGTTATATAAATCTACCTGCTCTGTTGGTAATGTGACATAGCTGGGAATCTCTTGATTCTAGTATTCAATCTCATAAAGTGGTATATTTGATGGCTGTTTTGTTGTCTACTCCAGATGTTGTTATTTCTTTAAGTGTCTCAAACCCACAAAGAACTTTCAAAAGAGCTTCAGAAGTCTTCTAGCATGAACACAGTAAGTAGGTATTTCTATTTAGCTTCCTTTCTTTGTGGTATTGAAAATCTATATTAGGTTGCATAATATGTTAAAATATGGAAGTAAATTGCAGGGAGATAGACAAAAGCAGAATGAATTCATTCATCTGGGGATGAAACTCTTTTTTAGCAGTATCTCCTTAGTTCTCTATTAAGACCTAAAATATTAAAAAGTGAGGACAAATTTCAGGTAAGATGTTTAAAGCATAAAAAATACATAACCTCCAGATCACAGAGTCATTTTATATGTAATTTTTTGCTCTTTTTTTTTTTTAAGTAGACATTACTGTTCCATTGAAGTAAAGAAGAAAAACACTTAGAAAGGAAACTTAAATGTAACATCTGTAGGTGACAGAAATTTATTTGACTGATAAAGAGTGAGGAACAGAGGATCTGAGGAAAATAAGCTTCTTTATGTATCACTGTTTAGGGTAAAGTCCAAGACCTCAACCCTCCCCATTAGTAAACATTTTCTGGAGCAAGGAGACCAGTTGACGACTTTCTTACCAGTACTAACACTTGTATTGCTGCCCATGCTCTCTGGGACTGTTGGAAGAAAAATCTGTGTCAGTAGAAATGAGACCTCTTCTTGCTCTGTATGCATCCTCCTTCTCTTCATACATCCATTAGTAGGTGCTACTGGGAAAATTACACTGGTGGACCTTTCCTCTGATGCAGGATAAATCTTCTTTTTTCCCTGTGATGGGAATAATAATTTAAAAAGACTTCACTTCAATGTACACCTTTAATCCAGGATGACTTTGTTAAGCTTTTAAAAGACAAATTCTTAGAAGAGAAAATATGTCTCCCTGTGTGCTTTTCACACAACAGTTTTATGCCAGCATTTCAGCATGGAGGAAGAATAACTGTTGAGGTGTATTTCATGTGGTTGAAGTCGCCATTTTTCTCATTCCTCTCTCTACTCTCTTGACAGAAACTTCAAGGCTGTGAAAGTTGCTTGGCAAGTATTTTCAAGATCCATGTAAAACTGTCATGGCACATCGAGTGACTTTTGGAGTTTCTTGCCTGCCAGCACAATTAGATTATGAATAAGCCAATTGTCAGAAATGTTTCTGTGATGACTTCTCATCTTGACAAGGCTTTCATGAAAAATAAGCAATACGACTTTCTTAGGGACAAGGGAGTAAAGAGGAGAGTGATAGGTGAAATATTTATATCCATGAAGGACTTTGTTCATAAAATTAATTTAAAAATTATATTTTCCTGAAAAAAAAAAAAGACAGGAGTCTGCTTACTACTCTTTGCAGACAGGAAAAGATAACACAGTGAAGCATCTAAAAAGATTCTCTGTAAATCAGTAATAGACTACAACAGAATTGTCTGGCATGCTGTGCTGCTTTTGGCTGGGGCAGAGCTAATTTTCTTCATAGTAGCTACTATGGAACTGCATTTTGGATTTGTGTTGGGAACGGTATTGATAATTTAGGGATGTTTCCATTATTGCTGAGCAGCACTTGCACAGAGTCAAGTCTACTCCTCACCCCACCCCACCAATGAGGAGGCTGGGGGTGCACAGAAGTTGGGTGGGGACACAACTGAGACAGCTGATCCCAGCTGACCACAGGGATATCCCATGGTATATATCCCACTTATAAAGATGCACATAAAGCTGGGGGAAGGAGAAAGGATGGTGGGACATTGGGAGTGACAGCGTTTGACGTCCCAGGTCACCACAGGCATGATGGAGCCTGGCTGTCCTGGGAATGGCTGAGCCCCTGCCTGCCCATGGGAAGTGGCAAATTAATTCCTTCTTTGCCTTTGCTTGTGCATGAGGCTTGTCCCTTACCTATTAAATGGTGTTTATCTCAACCCATGGGTTTTCTCATTTGTTCTCGTTTTTACCTCCAGGGTAGGGTGTGAGAGGGGTAGAACAGGCAGTGAGTGAATGGCTTTTTGGGTCTGTGCTGCTGGCTGGGTTAAACCATAACATCTCTCTAAGTCTCTGGAAAGCCAGGGGGGATTTGATTCCAGTGTAGCCTATTGACACCTCTGAAAATGAGAGGTTCTTGTTCCCTGTATGGACTTAAATTTTCTGAGCTTCTGTCCTTCTGTGGAAGACAGGGTGATGTGAAAGCATAAGAATGGATGCATATGTTTTAGACATGTATATCAATGGCTTACATCAGGCTTACATAGTATTATTATGCAGATGTTGGACATTGTGCAACTGGTCAGAGAGAACCTTGCATCCTTCCTCCAGCTGAAGGAATGGTCACAAAGCAAGTTCATCACACCTTCTCTGCCTGTTAATTCACCTGTATACACCAAATAACTCAGAAATCGTCTCAACATGTGGAGCTTCACACCCACAAAAGAAAGATATGGCTGCTATGTAAATGACTTATTGAATGGGTACGTGAGTGTGGACAGAAACAGAGGTGTTCAGGAGAAGCTGTGGAGACAGCTCAGTGAGGTGGGTCAGGAGATGACTTTGGAGTGCTGTGGATTCAACAGGAGCAGGTGGTTGCAGTAGGCAGTGACACAGGAAATCAGTACAGGGGAAATCTTCCTCCAAGAGTGATCATGGAACGATCCTTTCCTTTTGCAGTTTTTATCTTTATGTCTTGCTTTGGCCACTTGTGTGTCATTAAAACAGTATTGTTTCTTGCATTTCTAGTATCTCATTAAAAGTTGTATTATAGATCACCTTCTGCTGCCATTTTTAGAAGATATCTCTAATATATTTTAGTTTTTGTTCTCCTGTGGTACGTGATGACACATTCATTTGTCTAAGCAAGAAGGCACTGGAAATAACGATTGAAATTGCAAGAAACCTGAATAATTTTAGCCACTTTCCTTAGCTATAGTTCATTCCATGAGGAGGCTTACAAAATAAATTTTTAAAATGTATTAAAACAGGTAGATTAGACAAGTAGAATTAGTGTAGAAAGTATTCTTGTGGATCTGTTCTCTCCACAGTGTCAGTGAAGCTATCATATTCTCATAAAATTCTGCAGAGGAAAATATGCACTGGAGATGGTTAAAGTCAATGATGGCAGCTTACAGAAAAACAGAGCAGAGGCTTGTCCAGACAATGTACAACTCCTTTCTAAGTTGTCAAAAACCACCTGACAAAAACAATCAAATACTGAACAAACTTTATTCATAAGCCCAAGCCAGGTCATGTGAAGAGACTTTGTCTACAGGGATTGTGGCAGGCTTGCTTGTTACTCTCTGTGATGTCAGTCAGGGACAGCTCTCTCCAGGCAATGGTCTCCCTTTGAGCTCCTCAGTCAGAATAATGCTACTTTCTTTGAAATCCTCTGTAAATGTTATCCTGTGATGCCTGAAGCTCTTACAGGCAGCCCCTGTGACAGGCACGACCGTGTCATGCTCATCATTGTGCCCAGCTGAGCTGAGAGTGTCCCACCATTCCCTTGAACTGCATCTCCACCCCTCTGATAACTTAAAGATTTTTGTTACATTTTTCTATTATGTCCAGCACCAAAAAGCTTGTGTCTAAGGATCTGTCATCCCTAATAAACAATAATAAAGATGAGAGAAGGACTGTTTTGACATCTCTCTGATTGTTTCTCTGTCAGTAAAAAAGAAAATCTTGACAGAATATCAGTTTCCCAAGGAGAGGGCAGGCACATCAAGGTGGGAGAAAAACATATTTATTAACTTAATGATTATTAAAACCTCATGTAAATATCCTCAAGTCAAATCCTGATTTTGTAATTCCTCTGAAATCAGTAGGCAGATGTTATATGGTCTCTTTTTCTCTTCTTGCCTTAATAGCTTCAACAATTAATATATATGAAAAGAACCATAGGATGTTTTAGAGACACCACTCTCCACTTTAGTTTGTATCTGCCCTTACACATGTGCTGTGTAAGCTGAGTGTTTTCTGTAGCAACCTTCAGACTAGTCAGTTCCCAGCACAAATTCTGGAAGAAACACTACAAGTGTTCAGAAAGGATTATCAAACATTGTGCATTCTTCCAAACACAGTAATTATTTGGATACTTAAATTGCAATATTTAGTTTATTGGAGGGTAGAACATACTACTTTTGGCTAAAATTTATTTTTTTAAGTCTCAGATCATTAATCACTTCATTTTACCTTGACCATGATCATATTTATCATCCTTCTGCCCACTCCCTGGATGGGAATTTTGACACTAAGAATTATTGGAATAATGCATTAAATGGAGTGTGGAGATCAGGTAACTTCCTTTGAAAATGGTACATTCCAATTAGATACATCTCTTCTGCACCCATTTATTCATAAATTAGCGTGCAATGATGAGTGCAACGCTTAATGGAACTGCGGATTTGTGGTTTACATTTGTGTAGATATTCTTTCCTTTCATAAATGTAGAGAGAGGCATTTATGGGGTAAAGAATTGCAACAAATGAGGCCTGCCTTGTTCTGTTTGTTGACACCTTCGGAGCAGTCATAATTTGGGAGTAACAGCTCTCCAAAATTTCGGTGGCTAGCAATGAATGTACTGTTACTTGGCCAAACTAAGCATATGTATTTCAGGGGATGGAAGCAAGCAACCACTGCACACAATTTCCACAACAGACCTTCCCACAGATCTCTGCCAGCCCTTTTCACCACCTTAATGTGGGTTGAAATTTGAGTTCTTAGATAATTTCGTCTTAATCTTAGCAGCACACCTCTTCAGCAAACCCCTTAACCTTTGGATATGTTCAACTGCAAGTTGTCTGAAAGCTAAAAAGGAAATTTGGCTTTTGCTTTAACTGTTGAAATGAAACAGCCAAGTAAACTTTTGTGAGTTTGTCACTTCCAAATTCAGAGTTTGAGTCCAGACGGTGTGCCTGACTCATCTGGTGTCACTTCTGTCTACATTTGGGTTAGCTAAATCAAGAACAGTGTGAAGACAATTTGGCATGTTGAATTTCTCAGGAGGTAAGGACTCATGCTCCAGCTTGGTATCAATGTCATTGCTTTGTTGCAGTTTCCTTGCTGTATTTTCTTTCCCCAACTGCAATTGCTACTAGCTCATTTACTAGTTTTCCTTGATCAGCAGTGGTGGGATTGACAGATCTTTTCTAATGTGTAAATAGCTCTTTGATGGGAGACCAACCCCCTCTGCAGAAGCAGGAAATCTCAGTGCAGAGAACATTATCTCACCTTAAACTTCTCCATAAATAGAAGGCTGCATATTTAGTGCTTTTCATCAGAAGATTTCAAAACATTTTACAAGAGACGATAAGTGTATTTATAGTGAAAGTGTATTTATAGTCAGGAAAGACATCAGATTCTGAGACATCAAAACCAGATGTAAATGTAAAGCCTTTTTAGAGTGCTGTTGGGAAAACTTGTCTTTCTATCTAAACCAGTGATGTCCCTCTTTCTGTTATTTTCTAAGCCAAGAGTGCATTGCCTCTTTCCTGCAGCTGACAGCTTACTAGAGCTGTCAGTCTTTTTCTCTTCTGTGCTTTCTTTATGCTGAATTTTCAGCTGGTTGATCTCAGCTAAGCAATGGGCAATTGTGGCCTCTCCAAAAATGTAATATTCCTAATGGCTTGTGTAGATTAACAGGTTTTGCACAGGGCTTGAAATGGTCTAATGATAGGCCCTTCAGCTGAACAGGCTACTGGGAAATCTATAAAACTTGAGTTCAGATTTGAAGATATAAGGGACACAAGGGAAATACTAAAAATGGACTAAAGCTTTTGTGCTGCTTAGTTTTGGACCTGTTTATGAAGTTTCAAGCATGACAATAATAAATTAAAATATTTAAATGCATGGCCATCATGGTTTTTAAATTAAAGCTTTCCTCTCAAAATGTCTTAAGTCAGGGGAGTAATGTCAGGTAAAGTTTTCACTGTGTGTGCTGCTGATTTACTAATTTGGATGCTAATCAGAACAGAATGTGTCAATTTATTTCTACAGAGTTTTTATTTTGAACCTTTTCTTTGCAATCAGGCAGCTGGAATATTGGTTAAAAAGTTTTAATTTCTATTCATTTCTTTCTGTTCTGTCAGCTTCTCCACTGCTGTGATGATTGTAGCTGTGAGGCATAAGTATTACCTGAACCTTCTATGACCTAATCAAGCTCAGGTAAAGATAAAAACCAGGCCCAATTTCTCTTCCTTTGTGCTCTTAGAATTCAAATGGTATTTTCAAGGTGAAGGGGCCATCATGTCTTTTCTGCCAGGTATGCTTTTCTCTTTCCTCCAGGCTGTGGATGTATTGTGAAACCTGAACAAAATCAGATTCATGTTAAGGACATGAGCTTAGTCTTTACTTTCTAATCAGGTAACAGCTCTTTGTGTATAATGCTTAGAAATCTGAGTCGTGGTTCATAGCTCTGTTGTGTGAATATATCCAAAGGCAAAGAAAAAAGAGAAGTCTGTGCCACAGGAATGGTTTAATTTTTTATTGGATCCAAGGTGACAGAAAATACAGCTGACACTTTAAAACCACTACTTTCACTAGGTTATTATTGGCAGTAGTTATGAAATAGCAAAGCTTTCTTCAACTTTCCATGTTTCTCCTCTTGAGTAACATTGGTTTTCTGGCTATGGTTACAGTAATATATCTGTTTAAGGTAGTGATTATCAGTGATTAGATAATTAGATATTGGAATCAAAGCTTTTTCTCTTTTTTTTTTTCCAAGGAAGATATGAGACAAAGAAAAGAGAACCATCAGTATTAGCTCAAGATTTCCTTCATCCCAGCCACTAATGCCAGTTTGATTTTAATTGTATTAATCTTGTGTTCATCCTTGGTAGTACTTTTAAATTATTTCATTATTTCAACTTCAGAGGAGAACTTCAAAAGGATATGCTGGCACCACCTAGTCAGATTTTGGGTAGAGTACAACCTGCCTGTGAAATTGTGCTTCAGTGGCAAATGTAATGTCCCTGTCCTATGTTTCTGTGAAAATTAAAACTTCAAAGTAAATTTCTTACATTACTGAATCTTTACCCCTTTATGTAGACTGTATATTATGATTACTTAGTTTTAGAAACAGATGACCTAGCAGCCCAAGTTCTCTCATGGATTTTTACCCTGAGGGGAATCTTTACAGCATCTTCAGTTACCATAGCAATCCACCTCAGATGCCATTCAAAAGCTGAAAGCCAGAATTTTGTTATAAATCAGTGTAGAGAGGCAGGCACCTTTGGTGCTGACAGTGAAATTTTAGAATACTGAAATTAGCTGTCTGAAGTGCAGAATGTTGATATTATCAAGTATTTAAATAATTTGTAAAGCGTTATTCATAGAAAGCTTTTCCTAAGGTCACCCAGGAAGCCTGTGGTATTGTGCAAAAATAAATGCCTGTCTCCTAAGTCCCATGATTGCACTTTACCATCTGGACAATTCATCTCCTGTGATAGTTTTCAGGAAGAGTAATAATGATAGTGTATTGCACTCAGTGCTTTTTCTTTTTCTCTTAAAAAATTCATCATTATTCAGCTTTCTGGCATTTCCGTGCTGTTGAGGGTAAAGCTCAACAGTTTACACAGGCAGAGTCTGCTTTCTGATCCACTTTCCCACTGCATTAGGTTTGCTCAAAGCAAACAGGAAACTATTTTCCCTAATGAGCACCAAGGATTGCAATTTTGTAATACAAAGAGGTTTACCCTGTGCTTGTGCTGCGTTTCAGTAATTTAGAAGAGCCTTTGTTTTACTACTTAGACATATTAATCATGCTGGAACATACACTATTTAGAGAAAATCAGTTTATGTCAGTTATCAAAAATAGTCACAGAGACACGTTTGTCTAAGGAAATTTACACCCTTGAAGGCTTTTGGAAATCTGTGGTTCCCTTCACATTCACTCCCATTTAGCAGTGTTGGACTGGTCTGAGGCAAAGGACTGCACCTGAACTGAGAGCTGCATCTGAACCAAGGGCTGAACCAGCCATTCTTTCATCAGACACAGGAGCTTATGGCAAGAGATCTTGGGCACAAAGAAATCATCAAGTCACAAATATCTGTGTAGAGAAGTAGCAGGTACATGCACTGTACTCTGTTTTCCAGTACTGTGACCTGTGTTTTCAGAATGTTTTCTTCTGCCTCATTGTCCTGCTTTCACCTGGGGTAGAGTTAATTTTCTTCCTAGGAGGTGGTACAGTGCTGTGTTTTGGATTTTGCATGAGAATAATGTAGTCAATACACTCACTGGTGCCTTAGTTGTTGCTCAGCAGTATTTACACCAAGTCAATGACTTTTTCATTTGCCCTGCTCTGCCAGTAAGCAGGTGCACGAGAAGCTGGGAGAGAGCATGGCCAGGACATCTGACCTGAACTGGGAAAAAGAATATTCCATGACTTAGGATGTCATGCTGTGTGGGAAAACAGGGGGGAATGGCTGGGAGGGGCAATTGCTGCTCAGGGTTGAGCTGGGCATCAACCAGCAGCTGGTGAGTGATTGTACTGTGCATCACTTGTCTTGGGTTTTATTCTTAACCCTCTCTTTCTGCTTTTCACCACTACTACTATTATTATTATTGTTATATTTTATTTTATTTCAGTTATTGAAGTGTTCTTATTTCCAACCACGAGTTTTAACTTTTTCACAATTTTCTTCCCCATCTACTGGGTGGGGGCAGTGAGCAGCTGTGTGGTTCTTAGTTTCTGGCTGGGGTTAAAGAATTATACAACACACATGTACAGCTGTATTTGAGACGGTGTTTGAAAGGATTGGGCTGATGGGAACTGAGGGATATCAAGTGCTTCCTCATAACCCCCTCCTGCAGTCCTTGGTAAGATGCCCCTTTGTCTAATGCCTGTCCACACAGCTCTGCAGCCTCCTGGGGAGGGCAGAGAGCCAATTCTCTCTGGGGCTCCTCGCTGGTGCTGGCACGGTGGGGTCTGAGCCCCCTCAGTGCCAGTGGAGCCGTTGTGCTGCTCCGTGACAGCCCTCGGAGGCTGTGTCTGCACCTTCCTCTTCCCAGACCCCACTGGAGGGTGTCCCCCTCACAAACCTGCCCAGAGTCCTGTGCCCAGCACACGTCTCCCACCTTGCTTTGAACTTTCAGGACCGAGAAATTGCCATTTTTCAGTCTCTGCAGAGCTGCACTCAAAGCTTTGCTGAGCAAGAGCAGGGGATATTCAAATGCAAAGATGAAAGGGACAGAGAGGCTGTGATTCACACAGTAAGACTGGTCCCTTGTTTTCTCACACAGGATAGAGTCAGAGAGATTTCCAAGGAAGAAGCTGGACTTTGAGGATTTTCTGAGGAGAATCCTAATGCAATTCAAATTATTTTCTATTAAGTCCATGGCAAATACCTGTGTGGTTAAAATGCTGGAATTCTGCCTACACACTCCTCTGCTGAATAAATCCCTGGGTAGTCTCCTCCAAACAAGTGACTGATCTTTGGATAATTCAGCTGTATGAGTGTGCTAAACTAATTCCCAATTATTCTCATTAGGTTGCTGTGCTCTCCTGCCCACTTCATCTGGGCTGGAACCCAACTGACAAGGGCTCTGAGAGGCTGAAGGTGGAATCCAGGTCTGATGACAGTCACTAAAAACTCATTTATTTTCCAGGCAGTAGAATTTATTTAATTTCCATTTTAATAGACTTTTATTTCAAATACTAATCTACCTCCCAGATACTTTCAGGTTTCTCTCATCCTATGCACAAAGTATGAAGAAAAATATTTGCTGTCATTTGATCTTGGACTCAAATCAGTGTTTAGCAAAGCACTTAAACTTGTACTTAACTTTCTACATCTTCATAATTTCATTCCATATTAGCAACTGAATATTGGCTGAGTTTGATTCTGCTAATAATTTTTCAGATTTAAGTAATAACACCCTTCTCAGTCTTCCTATAACTTACTAATTTAGCAAACTTGCTAATACTATTAATAATTTGTATCAGGAGGACTAAAATTTTCCCTTCTCTGTAATTCTGTCTTTCTGAAAACACAATTTTCCAACTAAAATCTTTCTTTTTTTTAATAAAGAGTGTTTTTACCTCTATTTAATAAAAAAATCCTGCATAAAATTTTTACAGTATATTAAATTTAAATTTTGAAAGCTTATAATTTTTTTCTGCGAAATCCAGATATTTTTGGAAAATCCCTTGTTTCCATAATGTTATACTTGTAAGAAAATTTCCTTGTAAAAAAAGATTGATATTTTGTTATAGCCTGGTTAAATCTTTTGATAACTTCCTATTTTACAACACTACAACCCTTGTAATTCCTATATATTTTCTCTAGGAGACAAGCAGTGGACAAAAGAGGGTACAGCTGTCCTTGTAACACAAGTGAGAACTGTGGGGGAAAATTATTAAATAAGCTGGTCAGGTTGTCTAGAAAAAAAAGGAAGAAGAGCAAGCAATTGAGTTAATTTTCAAGCCTCTTTTTTCCACCTGGGAACTTCTTAATCTCTCCAATAATAACCTTAAATTTCTCTGTCCTATTTGAATCTTTGTTTTGTCAGCTTCTGAATCCAAGTGAGCAGGATTAATTGCACTTGGAAAGGTTTTCTTGAGTGAATTTTTTGGAATATGAGGGCTGAAAAAAAAAGAGCTGCAAGACTCTAACCAAGTTCAGGAAAGAAAAACGGGAAAGTTTGGGTTTTGTTGTGTTTGTTTTACTCATCTGGGAAAAGACTTCTCTGGTCTGCAGCCTTCTTGAGGCTGAGAGAGCAGCTGAGGTTCACTGGGCATCGAGAGCGCAGCACACCGCGAAATCCCTCGTAAACAGGATAAACTGTACAGGGCTGCAGGAGGGGGAATAGGAGCTTCTGACACTACAGTGTGGAGAAATACAAACCTCTGAGGAGGTGAAAGAAATGGAAACAATCTGACCAACAAGTTGGTGCAGGTGGTATTGCGGGAAAAAATGATAAACCGTAAAATTGGCTTTGGCCCTTGAGAGAAAATGTTTAACGATAAAGCACATGATCATGGATATTTTTCTTTCACATAAATAAAATCCTACCAAATCTTGCACAGATTCCTAGGTTCCTATATATTAATTAGCAGAAAAATCATAATCAGCCATTATTGAACTTTTTACAGGAAAGGATGATTTTGCCATATTGCTAACATAAAGCTCATCACATGCAGTGTTCCAATTTGAACTTTGCAGGCTAGATCAGCTGTTTTTTCATTGAAAAATAGAAAGGTCATTTTAATCTTTATTTTTGTTCTGTGTAAATCATAAATTAAAATAATTTTCATGATACTGAACATTCTATTAAAAATGGCTTTAAAAACTAACATATTCCTCCCCCTCACTTTTTTTTTTTTCACTGACATCACTTTAGCAAAGAAAATAGCAAGCATTTCCCTCCCTCAACCAAATATTGTTTCTCTGGGAATGTAATCAAATCAAATAAATACCCCCTCATAACTTTGGAGCTACCTACAAGCCTGGGTACAGGTGGAAGGATGAGCAGATGAATAATTTCTGCCGAATTCAGTGGAACTGCTCATCTGCACAAACTGTTTGGAGAGACAAGAGAGAGAGAAGTGGAGCCCCAAATGCAAAAGGGATCCCTACGCTGTACTGTGTATTTGCAGTGTGCTTGTTCCTGACCAAGCCCTAAGTACAGCCCTGGGCAGGGGAGCTGTGGTGTCACACTTAAAGACACTTAAGGCCTTTAGCTGTTGCTGAGATTGAGTGGCAGACAAGAAGATATATTGAACATTTAAAACTATATACACCTAAAATGCCTATCACCACTCTCCAGTTAAACACAGAAACCAGATTTCTTGGTTTCCTTTGTAACCCCTTCACAGAGGAGTACCCTCTTCAGATCTGAGAGGGGCAATGGCCAAAGGGGTGGTGTGCTTCCTGCACAAACCTTGCAATAAAGCACCAGGCTCTTCTGAAACTCTGTCTGGAGGTATCTAAGCCATTTGCCTTTCACTGACCTTAGTCTTAGAAATTTCCTCTTCACATCTTAATTTGAATATAAATTGCAAATTATTCACATCTTTTCACAGAAAATGTCTAAAGCAGGTCTACTCTCTGTCTATTTATCTCTTCCTTTTCTTACTTTTTCATTGTAAATATATTCTTAGCATAACTGAGAATTACCACAAAAACCATCATGATTTAAGTGAGTGTGTAGAATATGCTTCACAGAAAGCTATGGCTATCATAAAAATGATTCTCAGTTGTTAAAGTTGATTCTGCCTTTTAATGCTTCCTCATAACCCGATGCTTTAAA
Organism: Notiomystis cincta; assembly: GCA_013398075.1. Lineage (NCBI taxonomy): Eukaryota > Metazoa > Chordata > Aves > Passeriformes > Notiomystidae > Notiomystis > Notiomystis cincta. The sequence continues at coordinate 117,974 of VZRX01009422.1, read as the reverse complement.
ATAGTCTGGAGCTTGCAGCAGCTTTGCTTGCCTAAATAAGTCTTCTCTGAATTTTGGCCAGCAGTCCTATATTATTTCTACAGATCAGCAACAGAATGTCTGTAAGACCATCATATGTAATGCTAGGAATCCTTCAGAATTCTCAGCTAAATCCAAAAAGCTGTGAAGAAAAAAGCTCATGAGAAGCCTGAGGATAAGACAACACGCAGCAAACATGTGAAGTTTGTAAAGGGTAATCATACAGCCAATCATATCTATATAACTGAAAATAAATAAGGCATGCTCACATTTCGTGGAAATGTAGATGCATGAGTCTACTGAAGTGATGATATTTGGGTTATAAGGAGGAGTGTGTAGCCTGTGTGCTGGTTTGTGTCCTTTTTTCCCAATGCTCTTTTTTCACGTGAATTGCTCTCAGATCACTATTAAAAATTTAAAAGTGTTCATAGAAATAAATATTTCCTATCAGTAGAATTTATTCTTTTCTTTTTATCAAACAGATAGACTTGTGCTAGTAAGTAGTTCCAGATTTCAGTACTAACCACAGAAACTCCCTTTGAGTTTATGATGCTCTGCTTCAGGGGTCCTGCAAAACAAAGCCTGCCACATCAACTACCAGTGACACTCCTGAAAACTTTCCTTCCCGTCACTGGCAAGTCTGGTACCTTTGTCATTTGCAGGAGAGAAAGGCTATATGAGTTTTTCTGTGGCAGCTGGGTTTATTAGGAATGGTTATCATGTTTTGTACCATTTTCTGTATTAATATTATGTGTCCAATGATTTATCTAGCTGTTACTGAAAAGTGCCTAAATAATATAAAACCAAGGTAATACAAACCACACATAAAATTAATTAAAACTATGTTAGGTCAGTGATGTTGGGTAATGAAAGCAATAAAATTCATAGTCATATTCCAGTCCTTGAAGGTGCTTAGCAGATGTGAGGAGCTGAGTGCTCTTGCTGTTGCAAGGGTCCTTAAGGAGAAAAGCACCTCAGAAGGGCATGTCTGGTGCAGGAAGATCTCAGATGTCTGGTGTGACCTGCAATGTTTTTCTAGCAAAGGGTGTAGCCTGTGTATCTCCCTGTGGCTATGAATTTGCCTTAGCATTCTCTTAAGCTAGTTTTTGTTCTCTGATTAAAGAAATTATCTGTAATGCTAAGCTCAGGGAGACCAGAGTCTTTAATAAAGGAACAGATGATGATGCAAAACACGTTAACTTTGTCAGCTCAGTCTGAGGGGAAGGGTTGGTGTGCCATGAGACACCACAGCACTTGTGAGGCTTGGACAGCACTTAAGAGAAGCTCAGGTTTTGTCCATTTTCAGACTGTGAATGCACAGTGGAGTGAGCATGAACAGCTCTAGGCCAAATTGTCTCTCCTTAATTACCTGTACCAAGGATTGTCTATTGACAAACACATTTGGCAGCAGAGATGACATAGTCATCACCTTTCAATCCCTACTTCTCACTGCTGTCTCTGCAAATGCCCACTGTGCCATTGTAGGGCAAATAAGGATGTGACCAGGAGAAAACTGCTTTTCTGTAAAAAGTACAGTGCCTTTTTTTTTTTTTTTTTTTGAGGTGGATGAGTTGCAGTAAAGGTTGCCATAGAAATCCTTGTAGAATAATGCAGAAGGGAATGGGCACATGTGAGGTTAAATGCAGGCAGGAGCAGTGTGTAAGGGACATGGGGAATACGTGAGTATAACCTACTTACAAATGAGTGAACACCACATCCTGTAAATCCAATATTGTTGTTTACAGAGGAATTCACTTCCCAACACAGCTAAATAGTTTAAGGACGGTGTGTCCTTTGAAAAGGTTACCTTGTTACCCACTCCAGAGCCCCCAGATGTGCATTGATTCGGTTATAGTGTGTGTATGGATGAAAGCAGATGAAAGCACTTGAAGAGGGACACAGTAAGAACATAATGTTTATACCTAACTGAAATTCCATCTTTTCTTTTGTATTCAGTGAGAGATGTGTAAGAAAATACTCTAACGATGCAGGAGGTACATACACAGATCTTTCCACTTGTATGGCTTAATCTCTGAATATTTTGCACATTTAGGGACATTCTGACCAAAACCTTTCATCTATATAGATGAAAAATTTGATATTTGATAGATGTTCTTTAACTTTTGTATTGCACTTTCTCTTTGAATCCGTGTCCAAAATTCATCTGTGGTTTAATTATTAGTTTTAATTCTGTGTGATTGTTTCACTAGATGTCTTCTCACTCCTGTTTATGAGATTAAGAATAGCTATTTCCCTGCTCAAGACTCTATTCCATTAATGCTTTTATAGCTCTTTATTACATTTCTCTCACAATCACGTTTACCTAGGACAGTGGATCCTAATTTTGTTTTGTATCTTCCATATGGATACTTCTCTACGTCTCTAATCACCATCTTTCTTTTCTGAATTGCTTTTAATTCTGTTATATCCTTATTGAGATGGGATGAGCAGAATTCCTCTTAATGTTCTTGCAAGTTAGGGTACCTTATAGCTTTAATAAAGATATAATCATGATGATGTCTCTTAATTTCTCTATTAATTTCCTCATGATCACTAATACTCATCTGGTTTGATGCAAAGGCCTAAGAAATGATAAGATACTTTCATAGCACTGTCCCCTGTGAATTCAAGGTCCATTTTGAAGCTAATTTAACACTTATCCACTTCTATGTATTCTTAGATTTATTTTTTTGACTGCACTGATTTGCATGTATTAATATTACATTTCTTCTCCTATTTTAGTAGCCAGTTACACAATCTTGTGAGATCCTTCTGCAACATCTCACAAAGAAATAATTTTGCACTGGAAAACTTTACCTCCTTGCCATTTACTTACTTTCCAGATTATCCAGGTGTATTTTGAACAGCCCAAATCCCTTGGCAGTATCTGCTTATCCCCTCCCTCTGCTTCTAACCTCTTGCACCGTTACTAATTCACAGTGGGACCTGTTCCTGTATTCCATGGCAGCTTCTCCTCCCGATGAGCTTCTGCTGTCCATGTTAAAAGATGTGGAAAATTCACGTGTGCCACTGTACCTTCTGGGCCATGGTGATCCATGTCCTTGTGGAGGACTGACAGCCTGGAGTGCGACTGAAGCACTGCATCCATCTGTCCTTTGGATCCATTCTCGTTTTGTCACGTTTATTCACATGTCTATAAACTCTGTTCTTTGTGTAATGTCAAGTAACTGGCTCTGTGTGTCAGACCAGTTTACTGACATGCAGCTCTTTGCATCCCCCCCAGAGCCTTCTTTCTAAAACTGAGGTCCCATTTTCTGCCTTTTACTCATTTGGTAGTATGACTGATTTAAACATTGGCAACATACTACATATTTTACATTTTATTTCCTTTAGAGCTGTTGCATGAGTAGCATCTGGTCCCACACATTTGTTACTATTTATTTTACCACGTCTTTCAAAACCTTTTCCACTAACATTTGAATTTTAAACAGTTACTCTGACTCATTCACTCTACAGAAAGGTGCAGGTGTGGGATCAGGCCTGAAATACGTTATTTCTTTTTATAACTCTTTTCCACATTAAAAATAAATTATAAATCAATCACTTATCTGAGCATTTTCAAGAGATTCTATATTTGAGCATTTTTGCCTTTTTTTTTTTTTTTCCCAGGGAAAAGGCATTCAATAGAGCCATTTTTTCTGAATCCACTTTAATGAATTTAGTTTCCTGCTGGCTTTTGTTTGTTTGTTTGTTTGCTTGTTTGTTTTTGTTTCCTGCTGTTCCCTCAGCCTTTTTCTTGCGAGAAGTTTCTTTAAGGTTTCTTCTAAAGCTTAAGAAATTGTACTAGGCAATATCTGAGTGGTTGATTTTTTGGAGTGCCTTTTGTGTTTGCTTGAGTAGTATTAGTATTTTCAAAGCTGCAGCCTAGGGGTGGCCAAAGTCCCTCTTCACCCATGTTTTTTCCTAACAGGATTTCAAAAGCTTCCTGTGCTTTTTAGCTGCTAGTAACCCTAACAGAAGCTTGAAACCAGCGATCTCAAGTCAGACTCACCAACATGAAACACTCACAAGAACCAGGGCAAGGTCCTTGGAAGTGCTCCACAAAAATGAGAGACACGCAGGATGGAAAAACAGCACCTCAAAATTTAAAGCAGAGGGGGAAAAGGTCCAGGGAGCTTTTCAATACATGCTGGAGATGGAAAGATGTCAGGATGCTGTAGGACACTGAAGGAGCTCAACACAAACTGGAGATGGGAAGATGTGAGGATGCTGTAGGACACTGAAGGAGCTCAACTGTACTCTACAAGGCTGTTGTTAATCTCAGGTCCACTACACAGAACAAATCTTTGGTTTAATAATCTGATTTATCAGGATTAGAGTTTTACCTGACTAGATTCTGAGAATCCTTTTATTAAGTACTTCAGTCATTTCTTCTGAAGAAACGACTGCCACGTTGATAAATCCATCCAGAAGACCTTTTAGGGAAGAAAACCAAAGCTGTCCAGCCTTTGCAGTCCTGGCTCCTCATGTTCTCAGCCCCACATGATGCTGTGTCCAAGGATGCCCGTCCAAGGACACCCTGTCCTTTGTAGAAGGATCTTGCCCGAGAGTTTGTTTTGTTACCTTTAACTTTCCATCACCAAATGCTCTCCTGTCTCTGTTACAGGTCCCTGGTGTTTCTCATTGTGCTCCCTGATCCCAAAGAGGCACCAAGCTGGCGGTGCCAGTGCAATGAATTTCTGTTGTTTAGCTTTCATTTGTGACCACAGTTGGAGCAAATGATTCATTTCAGCAGCGTTTCTTTGCACAATGATGTTGTGAGCGTGACTGAGGAGAACAAAATGCAGTCCTCAGCTAGAAATGGAAAATAGTCAGATGCCCCTCATGAATTTTAAACTGCTTTTATTTCTAGCATCAGTAGCAGCCAGAGGAAACCTGGTTATAATGTTGAATAATTCCTACTAGATCTAGGATGAAAAATGAAAAGCTTTCACTCCTCAGGAGCCCATTTGACAGGGGCAACAGTTTGATATTTCAGGGATCTTGAAAACCTTTCAAGCTTGAAGCTCCTTCTGCAGACACCTTTCACCTGAAAATGTTTTCAACATGGGAAGCCAGCAGTGGAGAGCAAGATTAAGGAACTCATGCTGAAGGTCTAAGATGGACTGAATTTAAATGCCTATTCCAGATTAAAATCCTATTTCCCCCAAAACAGTCACATTAATTCCCATCAAGGTGGTCACTGCACAGGATAATGTGGTAGAAGCTAATCATGTGCTATGAAGAACTTGGAAACATGAATTTTTCTGTTAGGTTTCTGTTTAGTTTGGGTTTTATTTTTATGCTACCTATGTTAATGTTTTCTTTGGCTTGTTTATTCTGGGTACTGCAGAGTCCTTCCCAAACCTCTTGACAGATGTATCTTTTCTGCAGTGTGAACAAAGTTTATTGCTAGTACAATATTAGCTTTTCTAATCAGAAACTGAAGTTATTACCTAATAGTTATTGCTCTGCATTACCAGTCAGATGTTGGAAATAATGGGCCGATAAAGATTCTATTATTTTGAACAGGTTGACAATTTCAGGCTTTTGCTGCACAAGATCAGGAGACCCATAAAGGAACAGAAAAATAATTTGAGTAGCGAAGGTAATCAAAAGCTCGTAAACGCGAGAATTATTACCCAAGAGCCACACTCTTCCTAGGGCTGCTTGCTGGGGACTCTCACAGGGTGGGCTCCAGTCCAGGGACCAGGCACGAGCAGACCCCAGGCAGACAGAGAGTGTGAGTCTGTGCCAACGCCTCCTGAATCTGAGCTGACACGCTGCACTCCTTTGCAGAAGGTGTTTTCTTTCCTACAGTCCTGAGGTTTTTGGTCAGCTGGAATTGTGGACAGAACGGGCTCATGTTTCCAGCAGCTTTCCATAGGTGGGATTTAAGGACATGTGGTTGTGCACATTTAGAAACCAGTTGGAGAAATTTGTCCCTCCGCTGGTAGAAGAGGAAAATAGAAGCTCATTTTAGTCTAAACCCCACCATTTTCTGCTACCAAAAAAGCCTCCCTCATCTGTAGGGATTGCAAATCTAGAATGGGAATAAGGAACAAAACTTTGGTACCCTACTGGCTAACATTCTTTGATCTTCCTTTCTATTCTGAGTACCTTAGCGTAACAGGATGGAATAAACCTAAATAATCAGCAGATAACATTTCAGTGCATGCCTGCCTATCCTTGGAGAAAGATTATAAAGCAAATAGGTTTGAGATAATAGAATATTTAATAAACATGTTCAAGGTATTTAGAAGCAGTAGCAATGAGGAAAAGAGGACATCTATTGGTATTCAAACCCGGAACAGAGTACACAATAGAGCAGCGTCCTTTTGGAGCAGAGAAGGTTTGCCACCAAGGGTGTACTGAGGTTTCAACATCCAAAATAGTCAAAAAGGAGTCTGTCTCCTGTACACAGGCAGTAGTGCTTCCTGTGCTTGATTTTAACCCCAATTCAAACTGCATCAATGTCCAGAGCAACTTTCAGTGGCAGTGGGTACAGACTCTGATTCAGTTTCCTGACCTTAGTCCTAACTGTCTTAAGGGAGGAGAAAAATGCAAAAGTTAACCCTCTCTGCTTGATTTAGTTGTAACTATTGTTGCTGAATTTGCTTGTATGGTCTGTATTTTTTTAGGGTCATTTTTTAATATTTAGGATGTCTGCTCACATGTATCTGACACATAGCTAGCTAATATAGAGAATTTATAGAGCATGTTCTTGTCTGTCATTTGGCTAATCCTAATTATGCCATCTAGGAGAGGAGGAGCAAGAATAGGAAAGACAGAAGAGTCATTTAAATTAATGGTATCTAACTTTTGAAATTTAACATTAAGAGGTTTGCAATTTACTGTTATTTCATAAATGTAGAATAACATGAGAAAGAAACAATGCTCCTTCTAAACTTTTTGTTTGAAAATATGACATTTTTATATTTATGCCTTTAATTAACTATTTCTGTTGTAATTTAAAATTTCCCTTGGAGAATGAATATATATTTAATAGAAACATTTATTAAATCTTTATGGGCACATTTACTTTAGCCTTCAAGCATTTTCAAACTCTTGACTAACAAAATTCTAATTTTGATGCAAAATTGATCTGACAATGTCATTTTTCTCTTTTTTTTAACAAGCTGATAAAATAAATGGAAATGCCACATTGATAACTGAAACTTACACTGAGAAATCTTTCCTGTGACAGGATACTTCTCTACTGTTCAGCTGGCATTCACAGTGGCTTACAGGTGGTGACTTTTATTCATCAGTGACTATCAAGGTACCAGTGTTGGAGGGCATTTTCTGTGAAAATGGCATCATTGACTCAATTCCTCATCAGAAGTATATTCACTCAAATATAATGGACTAGATACAAGAACAACACTTAAGTAACCTTTGTAGTACTGGTGAGGATGAATTGTCTAAACCAAAAATAATAATCTAAGGGATATCTGAATGAGCTGTCAAGTAATACTGGAAATATCTGGATTCACTACTTAAAAAACAGATTTACTTCCAGAGTTGATAGTATCTGAGGAGCTATCTGGTCCATTGATTAGTATTTTTAAAAAGATAAACTAACCCCACCAAGTGTGGGGGTGAGTGTCTTTCAGACTGCTGATTACTCGAAACCAGAGAAGGACAATGAAGTTTTGGACCACAAGTCTTATGAGAAGCAACTGAGGGAGCTGAGGGTGTTTAACCCGGAGAAAAAAAATAAAAAGGAATATTTTGTCTTTCATGTGTTTCAAAATCTGAGCATTGTTATTGCAAAAAAAAAAAAAAAAAGCTTAGTTAGA
>VZRX01009422.1:42537-110130 GCA_013398075.1 Notiomystis cincta | reverse complement strand
AATTATTAATTTTAGAAGCTGAGAAGTGGCCTTGGGCAGCTATATAGTGTTTATTTGTTGGGGGACTGGATACCTGGAGGAAATCACAGAATAATTTCATTTTTAAGAAGCATTTTCAAAAGGGGATAATTTAAAAATATGTATTTTGGGAAAGTTTGTATATATTTTTCTCAAATAGCATAATGGTAAAACCAATTGTGTCAGTTATTTTTGTTAAATGAAGAGAAAAATTATAATTAGGATTAACGTTGTGAAATTGCAGTTAGAGCCTTTGTAAAAGCCTCAAGCTTTCATTCATAAGGAGTGGTTAACAATGCCTTTGTAATGCAGATTTACCTACTGTAAGATTTACATTTGATGAATTGAATTATTTAGAAGATACTGAAAGCAGCACTAAAGAGCAGCACTGTCTTCACTGGTGCCAACAGTTATAGTCCAGTTATTTTCCTGTTGCACTCTACTTGTGTAAAGTGGACAGAGCAGAATTTTGTAGGCCAACATGGATCAGATTTGCATGGATGAATTAAAGAAGGTTGATTGTGTTGCTCTGAACACATCTGTGTATCCAAGTTCAAATTCTATTTGAAATGAACCTTGTATACATGTTTCTTCCTTCTTAAGACCTTAAATTGTGATATGTCCCACAGAAGGTGCAATGCTGTAACATGGCTGTGCAGATGATGAAAGAACTCTGAAAAACTTGTGGGTTTTCATTATAACAAGCACTGGGAGAGGCTGCATTCACCTCTTGCTATAAAACCCGGGATACTTCACCTTAAGGAGGAGGAATGCTCAAGATTGCAGCTAAAGGTATGTGAGCTTTTTGAAACTCTCTTCACTACACAACATTTTTGTGTGGAGGAGATCACTTTCCTTCAGTGGGTGAAATGCCTGGTACTTGACAGGTCCTGGTGATGAGTTTTTAATTCTGCTCCCAAAATAAACTTGCAGAGGACACGCAGTCAAACAACTTCTCACTTCCAGGTTCTTTGCTTAGCAAACAAACAGCTGTGCACATTTTTGCTATTTAAACAAGACAGCTTCATTTCAAATGCATGTACAACTCCTGCTGAAGTCAAGGAGAGCAGGACATGTCTGAAAACATGGTTTATCTTTTACTTCCCTTTGGCCTTCTGATCAACGCACCAGGAAAAGGAACAGCATCATTTTTTTGGAAATTCAGGGTTTCAAAGCATGTCAAAAGGAATTGTGAATAATGAACAAAGGGATGGGATTGAGAACAGGAGATCTGAGAGAAACAAAAGAAAGATAACAGAAAAAAACCCTGCTACAGCACTACTGAGGGGTGGAGAATGAAGGATGTTGCTAACATCTTCCCCTGAGGTACTCTTATCCCAGTAATACCATGCAGAGAGGAACACTGCTCTTTCTAGTCCTGTCTTGGATCATATGAACTTTTGGAATAAATATATGCTTGTTTCTATTTCAGTGTTGGATTCCTTAAAATTCAGCTTTTTGAACATCTCATTTCCATCAGAAGCAAGAAACTATTATTTTGTAAATGTCTGCTGAAATTATCAAAGATTATCACTGTTCTCAGAAGATGAAGGCTTCTAAGAGAACATATAAAAAAACTTATAACTTGCAATAAAATTGTAAGATTTCATAGAACCAGGCTTCAGGAGACCACCAATGAGAACAGATTGCTAAAATCACCTCAGAGTGGTTTTACAAAGCACTAAATTACTGAAAATTGATCATGATTTTATCTTGGGATCCCAGAAGCAAGTTTTCAATTCCTTTTTTTTTGTTGTTGTTTTTTTTCTCTTACTGTGACCTTGCCTTTGCAGTTGACTTTCTGCAACTGCTTCCCTCAGTTGGATCTGAAAGAGTTCATAGCTGAATAGACACCCCCTTACTGTGAGTTTACAGTGCCCCATGTCATTGACCCCAATCTTAAATTACAATGTTTAAAACTGAAGGGACGTACCTGGATATTGAAAAATGTTGGTCATAACCTCTGTTCATTATCAGAGGAATAATGAGCTGGAGATTGAGATGGAAAATATAAAATTTCTGCAACCCTGATGGGAGGACTTCGGGAATTAATTTGAAATACTTTGATAGAAGGAGGTACAAAGGAGAGAGTGGAAAAGAATACATTTCCTTCATTACTCAGCAGGAACTTCACCAAAAATGCACTCCCAAATCACAGGCACAGTAGTTCATACAGATCTGGGCCATGGGGATATGTCTAGGTCTTAGCAAGCACATTTTGTTTGGATAAGGAGCTGTACAGTCTGTCCTTGCTGCAGGAATGCCCTTTACTCAACCAGCCCTTCTAATTGCAGAGAAATCTCATCCCAGACAAGTTCTACTGAACACAGGAGAAACAGAGGGGCTGTAACACAAATAAAAGAGGGGGAAAGGAAAGCTTTTAAAACAGAAGACAATTTGCATCATCATATTTCTGCTGCAAATAACCCACAGGTAGAGAAGTGGATCTCATGTTAACTACAGAAGAGAGGCAGGAGCACTGATATTGGTGGGCATTACAGGCAAACCTCAGTCTCATCTTCCTCACAGATGAAGAGCTCCAGAAAGGAGATGGAACCAGGGCAGTCTCAGACTGACACCTGGAGCAAAGGCTGGGGGCTTCACCATGTGCCTCCCCCCCACGACTGGCTCTTGCACAGCTTGGCTCTCAGCTTGGTTTTCTCCAGTGAGAAATTCTTGCAGTGTCTTGGATTTTGTGACCTGATTTCTCCTGCCTTTGAGGGAGAGTATTTGAGTTAAAGTACTTTCTTGAGTAAAAGGGGGTAAGACCCAACTGGTCTCACTGTGAAACCAGCATGAATCAGCAGCACCATGCAACTTGGTACTGTTAGAAGTGATTTTTCCTGTAATCAAGAGAGGTTTATAATATTCTGAACTCTACAATATATGCTGATTATTAAATTACAGTATTTTTCCATTGTAAACTGCTTTTTTCTTTGTAAAAAATATCAGTCTTGCTTATTGAATTACAATCAGAATAGGTGGTCTTTTCTATGTGCATGAGGATGAAATGATTTCTCTCTTCCTATCAGTTCCTGTTCAGCAGCAAAAAAGCTTATATGAGAGGTAAATAGGAAATTTATGTTCCTTTCCTAGGGGGTACTACAGACCTTTTTGCTGGTGTGGCACTATTTTCACATAATGACAGGAATGCTGACAGATGGATCTCTTTTTCTGTTTTTAAACAGATCATTTATGGGATGTGAAAGAATTAATTTAGGGAAAAAAAGGAGGAATACATCACTGAGCAAGTGGCTGGGTACATTGGAAAGAAAAGTTATAAACTTAGATGAATATAAAAGTATTTGTGTCCTAATGTCTAACTAACATTTTTCTTGCTTTGGAGGAGTGGTTTGATTCTAGCCTTGAGGTTTGAAGAAATCAGTCTATGAATTGTAAATGAAATGCTAATGATTTGGGGGGTGTGTGTGGGAGTCTTGGCTCAAAATATGCTTAATATTTTCTGTAATGGGTGTGGGTGCCCACACTGCAAAAATCTCTCTTAAAATTTTGTGTCATGTGGGAAAATTAAATTTATGGGTTAGTGCATTTTGATTTTCAGACCCAGGCCAGAGTCACCACTGTGCCTGAAGACCCTGATGCTCTGTGTTGCACTGGCTCTCAGTGTAGGATACATTCACTATTGCTTCTGCAATGTAATTTACACTTGCTAATCTGCTACCAATCGACCTTTTAAGACATCAGAAGATAAATAATGGGCTCAGCAAATCCCTGGAGCATCTTCATAAAGTTTCAGCAGAAGAGCCCTAATGAGCCACACTTTTGTAAGCCATGGTTTTCATAGCATTAGTAATGATGCTGATGTCCAGTAAGTGATGAGCACTAAGATACCCAAAAATCAAACAGCCCAGGGAAGCACCTTTTCCCCTGCACCCAGATCTTATGCTTCATGCTGCTGCTTGCACAGAGGGGTGAGTACCTCTGAAATTCTTAGAAAGAGCCATTAAATGGAAAGGAACTGCCTGGCTTCAGGAGCCTGCACAGCTATAAATAGCAGCACAAAACTGAGCTATAATTCTAGTCAATGGCACGGCTCATTTCTGAAGTTGTACTTTCCTGGGTACTTTCAATGAGGATGATGCTTCTAATAGCGATTTAACATGATAGTAAATTTCCACTTAAATCATAATTTAAGGATTTATTACCTGGGTTTGGGAAAGTAAATCTCTCTCTGCATGAAAAAAGGCCAGGCTGCAAAGGCATCTGGATCAAGCCCAAAACATTACCTATGGGAAGACAAGTCATAGAGTGATACAAAGCTCTTTAAACAGTATGGATAATAACACATATATTCTTGTAACGAGGGAGGAGAATAAAATGTTAATTCACCCAAGATTTAATAGATTTATTAGCTTTGAGACTTATTAAGGAAATCCTGAGACCCTCTGGATGGATTTAGAAGAATCTCTTCTGATCCATATTCTGATGGTGAGTGTGAGGTGCATCAGGACAATTCACTGCTCTCTCCTTGTCCCCAGTGCCCCATGCCCTGCTCACAAGTATTGGATGTAAGGGAGCCACCCAAACAAAGGGAAAACCTGTAAACTTTCCTCTTATTGCATGGGAATGTCTACAGACATTTTCTGTACACCCGAGAAAAGCTCTTGGGAGAAACAATCTTTAGCCATTGTTTACATTTTACTTCCTTTGTCATTAAATTGTTCCCTAATTTTTGACAATTTAATCACAATTTGAGGTGCTATGGGACAGCAAACTTAGTCAATATACATGCTGCCTTTGGAAATATACACATGTAGCAGTGTACCAGAAATCATTTTAGCACTGGTTATGGTGGTACTATGGAACTCACAGAGCCATAAAACCCCTCCACACTTGGGATGTGATGTGGGTTTTAAAAACAGGGCCAAGGCAGCCCTGCCTCTACACAAACAAACCTACACCCAAACAAACCAAGGGGCCCACAAAATCACCATACACTGCCATCCAAAATCACCATACACTGAAGGCTGCTTCAGCCTGGGTCAAAAATGTTGGAAAAACGAGGTTGTGGAAGCAATTGCTATACGTGGAACACACTTCTGAAAAGACTATTTATTTAAAATAAAAGGAGGAAAGTAAATAGTCGGGGGAGGGGACAATCAAGGAGAAATTAATGTGGAAATTAAATTACATAACTGAGGGATTTGCACTCAGAAAGAAGGCAGAGAATATGTGTAAAGAGAATTTTTGCAATTGGTATTTCTGTTTCTTTTTTTTCCCCTTTCCCTTTTTACTTTTTCAGTGCATTTTCTTTTTATTTGCCATTCCCTTACATTTTTCCTTTTTTTCTCCTTTTCATTGTCACCCCCATGAAGGGTTTTGAGACCATTTTTAAGGCTAAGAAAATTAACAAAGCCCAAGAGAGACTGTCAGTGACAGAGAAAATGTTATGAAGGAAACTGGTATGATGGAAGTTATTATGAAAGGTCAAGGTAACAGACCAAAATGTCTGAGTGCCATGAAACTTATGAAGGAAGAGCTGGTTGGAGGTTATAATATGATGGAGGAAAATGAATGAGATAAAAAGAGAAGCGGAGGTGAAGATTATGATGGATGGATTTAATATAAATAAGGCACAGTGCATATGACAGGTAGGCACACGTGGCACACAACTCTCAGCTTCCACCTTGAAGACTAGATATATGGCTGACAATATCAGTAGGCAATAATAAGAATATTAAGAAATAAAATTTGTAGGACAGAACATCTAATGTATCAAACACTTAATTGTATCTCATCTCAAAATATTGCCTCTTTATTTCATGTTAATCCCAGACTTTTGTAGGAATTAAACAATATTCAGTATGAGTAAATTTTCCAGATAGGATATGATATAATGGTGTTTTAATTTTGTTTGAAATATGTTGTCTCTAAGCAAAGTAAAGCTTTGAGTAGAACAAGGCAGCAATGATTTTCTTTTCTGAGAGAACATGCAGAGTAAAAAAATTTCACCACAAAAGAGACTGAAACATCAGAATATTAAAAATATCAATAAACAAATGAGTCAAAGGACCAAATTCAAAATAGTGGAAAAAGTTTGATAACATCAATATGTAACATTTTGACATTTAACTTTTAATTAATTTGTAGGCAAATTTCAGAACAAAATTATATTGATAATGATAACAAAAAACGTTTGTGACTTGACAACACTGCTTGCACTCAACCAAGAAGCTCCAGAGCTTACTCAACCATTTAAACTGAGCAGTGAACTCCACTCCTTCCTGAACAACTTGGGCTGATTCACAGTCCCCAAATGATGTTTCTTTGGCTGCAGTTTTTGTAGTCACATAATCCTTTCCATTCAGCTGCTCTCATCTCCAAAGGGGAGAGCTGGCTGGAATCTCTCTTTCTGCTTTGTGCTTTCCATCCTTAAGAAAATATATTGGATTTTTCATTCAAGGAAAGGTTCCTCTGAAGAATTTCAGTGAGTCCTTGCATTTCTGTTGGGCCCAGTGCTGGGAAGCCTCTGCACTGTGGTCTGTAGCAGATCCAATCTCCTCTACTTCTCCCTGTCCTGCCTACTCTGGCTGCCCAATGTACTTACAGGGAAATTTGGGCACATCTCTGCCACTCAGACATCTGAGCTTTTATCTTCAGCTCTTGTGAACACACCTGCATTGGGAAAAGCCCTGCAGCGGGGAACATGCAGTTATAATAGTGAAAAAAAAAGAATGTCTGGGTTTGGGGTATAATTCAATCCACTCAAAGGAGTAGTTTACAACAGAAGAGTCTTTTCCACTTGAATGTTTTCTGTGCTCCAGACCTTGGGGTGCAGTGAGGCAGCAAACCTAGGACAGGGATACCTTTTGCACTTGCTAGAAATCTAGCACAACAAAGTCTGAGTCTTTACTGCTGCTTTTAGGGGCCGTTTTAATACTGCTCATAACAAGAGAGGAAAAGAAACAGGTAAAATAGCACACAGCAATTTGCTGAAGTAGATTTCTAAATTCCTTTTATGTTACCTGCACTAACATCCTCCATATTTATGACTAACCTTTTCCACTACGCTCTGCAATCATTAGTCTGCCTAGCCAGTATTTATAATGGTGGGACAGACTCTGGTGCCCCAAACGCATTATAACTTTCAGAGACGCTTCTAACCAACAGCTGAACGTGTGCAGTAAAAGCTGACCAAGCACATGAAAGGTTTCTATAATTGCTATAATTATGTAGAAGCTCTAGAATAAAATACCATTTCTCCCTGTCCCCCTTTTACCTTTGAAAATTCATTGTCAAAGAAAATGAAAAGGAATTGTTCAATAGCAGGGTCACAGTCTTCAGGCTTTGATGCTTTTGATTGGAAATTAAAGCCATAGTGATTACAAAGTGGATACAGTACCTAATTATAACATTGGTTCTTGTGGTAATATATAATGATAATGTACCTCATTTATATCCCTTTTTTTGTGGTAGAGGATTACAGGAACTGGGGAAACACGGCCTAGTTATAACTCTTTGAAAGTTACTGCTGGAATAAAGCTAGGGCTGATAAAACTGCAATCCTATCACAGCAATGAAGTAAAAGCTTTGTGAAGATGTGGGCAAGAGGAAGGACTGTTTAAGAACCTTTTATAACCACGCAGCATTTTGAGGCTTTGAAGGTCACAAAGAGAGATGTCTGCAGAAGCAAGATGTAAGGAGGTCCTGCTCAGTGGTGGTGTATCCCAGCCCCTGCCACTCAGCCTGAGAGCCCTCTGGTATGTGAGAGGCCATCAATCCATTGCACTAGATGGAAAATGAGCCCATTTTTCTCTTCGTCATACCAAAATTCATGTCACAAAGGCTACCGGGGAGTTTCAGGCTTGAAAGTTTTGTCTGATCCATTGGCCTGGCCATGGTTATGGAGAAGGAAACTCCACGTGCTGCAGTGCAGGACAGCAGATGCCATTGCTGTAAAGACTCCTCAGGGGTGCACTTCTTCCCCAGTGCAGGAAGAGCTAAGGTCTGTTGTCTGTCCCAGCCACAAACACACCTCCATGCAGAGTGTTTTCTGTTGAATAGGATAAAATCCAGCACACACCCTGAGCCCTGCTACATCCTTCTTTTCTGCTTACACAGCAAGAATCTACGATGAGAGTGGCAAAGTTTCAGTATTTCAGTGTCTTTGATGGCCAAAAACCTGGCAAAGAACCTCCAATGATTTACATTGTTCACTAAGGAATAGATTGTTCACTACCTAGTGAAATTACTTGCTTAAATTCTGTCTTCATCTTGAGAAGAAATCTGTAAATTACACTCATATGCTTAGATAGGAAAACAGTATTGAAAATTCATTCCTAGTGCATTCATAATACAGCTGTGGATCAATTAAACATAGTTAAATTATGTCAAAATGGCCAAAATTTCCTCTCAGATGGGTCGGAATCAATCTAATTTTCAGTGTTGTTCCCAGTGTACATGGGCAGGAGAGAAAGAAGAATTTCAATATTGGATCATACATAAGTAAAATAAATAAAACAAATCAGATATGAAGAGAAGAAATCTAATAAGAAATAGACACTAAAAAAATATGGAAACCAACCCTATTTCTACTAAACATGTCATCAGCAGAATGAAAAGCCTACTGGAACAACAGAACTTATTGATGCTTATCAGGACCCAATAATTCCTGAGTTATTATGTTGTGCAAAGAGTATTTAGCAATTAGGTTTTAAACTTACAGCATCAAAATGCAGAAGGAGTTTACATTTATCCCTTCTAGTGTCACTGTCAGCAGCAGTGTCACAGAAATGCACAGAACTGGGATGTGCTTTGGATCTGTGGACCCAGGAACATGGGAGCTTTTACTCGGAGCCTTTGCTTGGAGTCTTAGTCCCTCCTAAGTGATCTGTGGTTAAGCTGATTAGCCTGCCTCTTCAAGCCAGGCAGAGAAATCCCAGTGATTTCACTGCCTTAGAAATCTCCCTGAGCCATAGGGAAGAGCAGTAGCAGCACAGGAACAGGATGGTTGCAAATGGGATATAATCAAGTGACACAACCAACAATACAGAACATGTCTGGGGCCAACAAGGCCATCTTTAAAAAAATGATTATCTACTCAGCTCTATTCTATTTGTTTCTCACACTGCAGCTGTCAGCTTTGCACCAGAGCCCTAGTCATTTCCATGACAGATATTCTGTGCAGCACCAAAAAACTTGCTTTTTATGCTGCTTCTAATGCATACTTGCACATTTTATACTGTCTCCAGGGTAGTGTGTTGGTCAGCTTTATCCTGCAACCATTCTGTAGGTAATTATTACCCCAGAACAATGAACAACTCATCCAGCAACACTCAGAAGTTTGCTGATGGTAATGGAGAATTTTGTTAGCTGTGCTTACCTAAAGGTGTCTACTGAGCCCTGGAGCTGTGGTGCTCTTTCAGTACCTTGTAATTATAAAGACATGTGAGAGAAAAGAAATTTTCCTTCTCTGGATACTTTTTTTTCTAAAAGTCTTTAATAGGCATTGATTTCAGCTTTTTCCCAGCTTTTAGAAGGAACTATTTATTGCTCCATGGGTTGAATGATCTCAGCTGACCTGCCAAGTCAAAAGCTTTCATGTAGTCGATAGAGTGTATCTAATGTCTCTGATTTGGGTCCTCTGTCAATTCTATAACTGTTTTCAGCTGAAAGAGCCCATCCTATATTGCTAAACTTGGCGTTTTCTGGCACCATTTTACCAGCCAGGATTGTTCTCTTCTCCTGATCCATAGTGGTACTTTGCTTGCAGGACAAATGAATGGGACTTTTAGGGTTAACTATAAGTGAGAAATTTTACCAGCTTTTTTCTCCATTGCCTACTTTCAGAAACAAACCAGCAAGACTTATTAAAAATGTTATGATGCTCAATCATCCTTTTGTCTGGACATTTGTCTTGTTGGCCCACCTGAGAGACATCCCATCCTGATCATAATGTTCCTTCTTTTAAAGCAGTTTATTTTAGAGGAATTTAGTTTGGATGCTGAGATAGCTGCCTAGCTGTAATTCAGATTTCCTTCCCCATTCTGAAGGCAGACACACCAGTTTCCTTGTTACACAGCTCTTCAGCTCTGCACCCTCTTGGTATGTTCAGCTAGAATGTGCACAGCTGAGACTGATGTCCTCCTGGACTGTTGTCAATGGTAAATTTAAGTGTCTCAGCCTTCCCACTTGCCCAGTAAATGAGGAATGAGTGAGGGAGCTGGGGGTGTTTAGCCTGGAGAAAAGGAGGTTCAGGGGCATCTCATCACTCTGTGCAACTCCCCTGAAGGAGATTGCAGCGAGGTGGGGTCAGTCTCTTCTCCCAGGTAACAAGTGAGAGGATGAGAGGAAATGGCCTCAAGTAGAACCAGTGGAGGTTTAGATTGGATACTAGGAAAAGTTTCTTCTTTGTAAGGGTTGCCAAGCTTTGGAACAGGCTGCCTAAGGAAGTGGTGGAGTCACTATCCCTAAAGATATTTTGAAGATGTGTAGTTGTGGCACTTAGGGACATGGTTTAGTGGTGTACTTGATAGTGTGAGGTTGGTGCTTGGAATTGACGGCCTTAGAGGTATTTTTGAACCTAAAAGATTCAGTGATTCTTTGATTTTAATTCCTGTCTGGTGCAGAGATATCACTATTTATGTGTTGTAATGAAACAATGGTGTCTTTTGGAAGTTAATTCCTTGAATGTCACTACTGAACCCAGTGGAGACAGGAAGTCTAAACCAAGGATGTTTTGGAGCTGTTTGAATGGGAAGATGTATTCCAAGACACAACAGAAAGCCTGGTTTGACATTCCACCCCAAAATGCACCATCTGGATGCAGGGCCTTGAATACCATTTTGCTCTATGGAAATGTTGCTGAAGCATTAAATTACTTCTACTCTTTGATGTATTGTAGCCTTGCTTCTGATTCCAGTTGCCTCAGTGAGAGCATTAACCTCTGGGTTTGGAGACTACTTTCTGCACTGTCTTGCAGAAAGCAAAAAATTTCTAATTTTAAACAAGAGAGTATACTTCTCATCGAGGCTGCCTTGGTTTCAGGAAGGCAAACTTAGGTAGAGCCACTTCTGAAAATTCACTCTTTAAATTCAGAAAAAAGCTGAGCTGAACTGAAGAGAGAAAGAGACATTTGAGGAAAGTCCTAGACCTTTATGAAAACTTTGTCAAACCAATTTTAATTTAAAATCAGTTGAAGTTTCACTATAAAGAATACTACACTTACAATAATCTGAAATTTTCTTCAGCATTCAAATTACAGGCTGCATTTTCATTGTCCTAATACACATCATCTGTCAAGATAGCAGCTTTCAATTTGATTGTTAATTATTCTTCTTTATATGTAAGATATTTGAACCATTTTAGAGCTTTCTTCCTCTTTGCAATTTAATTAGAATATCTTTTATATGCTGTTAGAATATTCTTTTGACAGTGCTTGACTACATAACCATTCTTGCCTCCAAGTATTCAGAAACTTCTCTCAGTTGAAAATCTCTAGGTTTGTCCCTCTTGTTTTTCCAGTCCAATGTCTCAGCCTCATCACTGCTGTAGCTGATGAGCCTTTATCCCATCTAAGCAGAGAGTCCATGTGTTGATTTTCTGCCAGCTGTTTCTTCATAATTTTCTCATTTGGACTTGTTTTCTTTTTATTTTTGAACTTTCTTGTATGCTCCATTGACTCAACTGAAGTTCAGGTTTTCATTTGGACAACTGGATTTTTAAAAAAAATTTAATTATTGTTTTTGTTCAAGAACCTTTTTACTTATTTCTATCCAGTAATCTATAATTTCATTTTATGTCATCTTCTATTTTTGAAAGACTGATGGTTTCTTATAGCAACCATACAAGTCATGTTACACACTCGAGCTCATGACAACAGGCTCATATTTAGTGTGAAGAATGTTGGTGTTCTACCTCCTCAGTAATATATGTAATTAATCTGATACCCACCATGATATCAATCTCACTGCAGGTCTAAGCAAACGATTTGGGCTGCTCCTGACATGACCTCTGTCAGTTTAACATCTAATTATACCCTGCTTGATTCCTTTCTTCAGATAAGAAATGGATTTTCTTCTAGATAGACACTGTTCTTTCTTAAGATTAGTTGTGATCTCAGCCTCCAAACCCTGTTGGTAAGCACCTGTGAATGTAGGGGCCAAACCCATCTATCACTTCTCTATGTTGCTTTTTCTCCTCTATTTAATCCTTTGATAAGAATTATAGTTATTTCAGAAAGCTTGAAATTCAAACAGGTTTTAGAGCTCAAAGCTTTCTTCCTCTTGAGCCTGAACCTTACTGTGTCCTATTTCAAATCTCATTATAATTAGGAATACTTCTCTTTTGATTTTTTGTTTTTTTTTCAGGTTTTGTGTGTGTGTTCAATTTTTAAAAAAAGTGATACATGTTAGATGAAGTATTTGTTTTAACAATAGAAAATCTGAAAAACTCTGAATGTACCAAAACAAACTTTGATTTCAGGATCCTGTGGCATACCTTGGTACAGATTTAAACTCATGAATCATCACTGAAGGGAAACATTCACTTCCTACTGTTCCAATTTTTCAAAAAATGCACTTTGTTAAGCATTGTCTTTGCTACAAAAATTTTTTTTTTATCTCTATGCCTTTTAAGACAACAGAACAAAATATAAGATAGTTTTAAAAACCATGTACAGTTTATGTTTAATATTTTGTCACAAGTATTTGAATATACACTGTTCAGCAGGAACAAGCTGGAGAGGCTTTAGTTTTCTTTATTCTACATCCTTTGAACTAAATCTGCTGAGAAAGATCCTGAGTCACCACGGTCATTGACCCTGAGATCTGCTGCAAATCCTGACCTCTAGGTGGTGTTTAACACCTTGGCTATAATTTAAATAGTGGTAAATTGTCAAAGCACAGCTAACAGGAGTATATGTGTTTCATTGTGAAGTGACATGGGCAACAGAATATTTTTCTTTAAAGATTCCAGATCTATTACATTTCCTGTCACAATCTTCCAAGTCATACTATTTCAAACTTTGTCTCCTAAGAATCTTGCAGATTAACATTACTTAACTACAGAGGATTTACTTTCTCTTTGCAACTAACTATAAAAATATTTGTATGTCCTGCTCTCCTGAGTAAATATTTCCAACATTATATTGAAATCTCTGACAGTGTATTAAATAACCAAAGATCTCAAGGTGTCTTGGCTATGCAAACTCTTACAATTCAAAATAGTGTCAAAAAAGTGAGAGTGACAGAATTTTATGAAGATCATAATGATTTTGTGAATTGCTTTATACAGGAGTCTAGAGGATATTTTTTGAAGTCTCTGATTTTGTGAAATGACACTTCATCTGGAAAGCATTTTTCCTGAAAATATTTCAGTGTTTGGCATTCAAAACTTCAGAGAACTATAAGGTCAGCTTTGAAAATTTATTGACTTTTTTCCAAATTAGTACTTGTTTGCCTCTGCTCTGGCAAAGACAGCTTTCTTGGGTCTTTTGAGTCTTCAGCCCTCTGCTAGCTCGAAGGATAAGCAGGGATTCACTAAAATGTTTCTGTCACTTTCTGATCAAAAAGAAGTGATCAGTGTTCAAAGGGAGACAACAACAGTATTTGTGTTTTCTTCTCTTTCAGACAGTTAGGCTTTGAAATCTGCCTTTCCATACAAGGCAGTTTAGCAAATGGCAATTATCATTGCATCATACAAACAGTCAAGAAGGATTAGAGAAAAAATCTACTAATTGGATCAATATGATCCAATTTATCTCTTCTTAATTAGAAAGTGAATTAGATACGAATTCTTTACACTTATTTCCATGTAATTCTATCTTTTTATATTTCACTTATAGATATTTATATTTATTTATATACATTTATTTTATATTCCATTTTATACATTTTCAGTCACCAATACTTGGTAATTCTATGATGTTTCCCAGAAAAGTTGCTAAAGACTGAATATAAAATCATGTAAAATTGAAAAAAAAAAGTATAATAAAAATTGTTGGATTATTAACATTATGAAAAATAGTAAATTTTATGTTTTGAAATACACCTAAAATATTTGATCAGGCTACATATTATGTACTCTAAATTATTTCTGTTCTTCAATTTATGCTGCAATTAAGCATGCTTTTGTTGACGAGTACTAGCGATGATGTACGGTTACTCTGCCATACTGCTGTAAATATTGTACAAACAGAGCTTTCTTCCTCGTTTCTGCCTTGCCTTTCATTACAGTCCTGCTTGATGACAAAGCAGTTTGCCTCATTTCCAGTTGTTTGTGATGCCTACTCTTTGTTTTGTGCCTTAAGGAGCAGCCAAGTGTCTTGTTAATGAGAGGAGATGACTGCAAGGCAAGCCAACACAACATGATCAACTCTGGTTTGCTACTGCGTCTGTGAGTTTCCAAAGTGTTTTGAAACTTAGTAGAAGTCTATTAACTTCATTTTGCCTTAAAAAAATTTATATTCATAGAACAAATACTCTAAACAAAGCCATTTATCATTTTTGGTTTTGCTAAAGAAGTAATTTTGTTAGATGAACAACCATGGGTCTACGATTGTCTTTAAATCAACAGGGATTACTTTATAGGCTTATAGTGAAAGAATACAGTAAAAGCACTGTTGGGATGAAATGAGAAGGAAAGGCATCCAACTGTTTTTTGCTACGTAAATCATACAACCAAAATAAATAAATCATGAAATCTAGGATACAGGATTATTAGGTAGGACTTAATTAATGCACTCCATTAAACAATAATTTTCAAAACTATTTCCTCAGCAAGGGGGTATTTTAATAAATAAAGCAAACATCCAGTCTTTTGAGAGTTATTACAGGTATTTCAAAGGCTAAAAATGTAATGGTTGGCTATTCTTTGTTGCCAATGTTTTTTCTGTAGAAATAACCTGCTGCCAAGAATCTAGAATAACTCTGTGCCAAGAGATTTGATTTAATGGGCAGATAATCATCTGTTGATTCTCCCTAATCTAAACAGGGTGTTTTAAATAAAAGGTAGAATATGAAAGGTAGGTGGCAAAGCCCATGAATTTTTTACAAAATGGGAAAAATTGAAAATCTAAATCAATGACTGAAGGATAGGTTTTCAAAAAGCCATTTAAGTGCAGAGTTCTGAAAAATTAACTCCTACTTGGGTGACAAAAATCCTCTATAAACAAATAATTTCAGTTTTAATTTGTATCTGCAGTGAATTTAAAAAAATTTTTAACAAGTTGTTGCTGTTTTAGACATTTATGTAGGTAACAATAAACAAATACGCCTTTCTTGTTGTTTTGGTGTCTGGCCAATTGAACAGCTCTGTTTGAGATACTGCCTTCAGTTAATTGACTATTCTATCCAGATACAGTCACAACAAAGCATTTATATTATAAAAAATATTTCAGCATCCATCATCTCCAGAAATGGGCACATTTAAAAATTTGGCCAACACTTGTGCTGAAATATTGGTGCCAGCCCCCACGGTTATGATAGGGTTCAGGAGAAAGTTCCCTGAAACTTTTAGATGTGTGATCTTTTTCCAGGCAAATACATCTCAGCCTGTTAGACACCAAAGTCATGAAGTGTTGATGAGAAATTTTGTTCACATTGTATTTATTCAAATTTAGAGACATAAACTCTGTTGAATAGTCTCGAGGAATGAGATGGTATTTCTTCCCCAGGCTTCAGCTTATTTCATTTAACTTTCAACTTCAGATTTTAAGATGGAAGTGGGTGGTGTTGGGAAGCTTTCAGGATCCAGATGGAAGCCTAGTGGAACCACTCTAGTCAATAATAAACTTAGCAAAAAAGATTTTCTATCAAGTTGCAGACCCTTCTGTTTCCAGTCAAGCGTAGAGAGGGGACAAGCAGCCTGGTGGCATATACATATTCTGATTCAAGCTGTCAGCTGAAGATACCAAACTACATCTGATTCCTCTGAAGCCCAAATAGTGTTTACACTTAAAATGTCTAGAAAGGTTATTTTGGAAATGATGTAAGCCAGGGGAAGCTGAAAGAGTTTCACTGCTATATCGATATATTTGGGGAAATGTGTTGAGGAAGTAAATGCCCATTTTTGAAGGGCTTCATTTCATGGAAAAAGCAAGTCATGAGGGAAAAGCTCCATTAACATGGATGATATATTCTATTTGCCTTGCACATTCACTGTGGCATTATATAAGGATAACTTAATAATATTGTACAAACCCCTCCTGTGCAGAGATAACCCGTTTGTGAATTCTAATTCTAAATGCTAAGTGGAGTTTGCATAATGCTGGTGACAAGTTTCATTATCCAGAGTTACTAAGAAGTTCTTATCAGTGAGCTGTAGGCATCAGCATTACAGGGTCCATTTGGGACAGCAACAGTTATGGTTCTCTGCCAAATGCTTACTGCATGGTATTGATATAATTGGAATTTTGTATCAACTGTAATTTCAATGGAACTTTTGACAAATGGCTGTCAAGCACTGGGCCTTTTTCTGCACGTAAATAAAGAAGTTGAATTTTTGACTCTTCAAGGGGTTTTAATTACACAGTGCATCCAAAAATTTTATTAACAATTTGATCATGTCCTAAGGGTTTTCTCATTCTTTTTCATAATTAAATGTGCTCCCAAGAAATAAACTCAGCTTAGTGTTAGCACAGTGAAAGATATGGGTCATTCATTTTCCTGCAGTAGATGGTTGATATTTTCTTACGGATGTCATGTTCTTGGTGAATTTTATGCACGGTATTTTGATAAATAAGCTAGTATTTTATTCATTATTTCCATGAGCACATTGTTACTGGAAGGGCAGATGTGTGGTTTGATGCTTTGCATGTTAATTAACATTTTAGTAGGGCACAGCCTTTGTTCTTGTGTTTGAAAGTGTCTTCTCCTTTCCTTAATTCCACAGAATACCCTTGGCCGTTGCTATAATATGCCTGCAGATTTGCTGTCATCTCCAGGAGATACATAGACAGAAATATAAATACTTCTTTTAGTTTCTCCATTTAGGATTCATCAGACCTCTATTGATCTTTGTTATTTCCCTCAAAGGATTTTCTGAAGAGGCATATTAACTGTATAATAAATATTAAAGGCACTTTAACTTCTGGCAATGAAAGCTTTCCTGTTTTAGGGTCTCTTTGGTATGCAGAAAGTGTTCCTAGCCACTGAAGTAACTACACTTATGCACCCACATTGCCTTCTTGAATGGATCCTGCCTTGCTGGATCCCATCCACTGTGAGAACACAGATGGGAATTACAAAAGGGTCAGGAGTCAGGTCCTTTGGTTGAATGAGCTTGAAATGTTTTTTACCTTCATTATAATACAAAACTTACCTGACTGCAAAGAACTTTGCTTCCTCACAGTCTGGGCATTGGTTACTCCTTGGACAGAGCAGAATCAGGAAATTGTGTGCTCTTGTTATAACCCTGCACAGGGCCCCATTGCTCTGGGTGCTCATGCAATGAGGAGATCCACTCTTCCACAAAGTGTGCAGAAACTAAGTTCTGCATTTCATGTTATCATGATGGGATCCCAAAACTCAGGATCTCTCAGACCTATAAGGAAGGCCTGCTTATTTCTTGACCTAGGCTTTTATGATTTTTTATCCTGTGCACCAGCCAAAGGCAGTGCAGAGCTGCTCTACAGACGAGCCAAGAACACTTCCAGCTCAGAGTCAGCCAGGGTCCTGCAGTCCCCAGTGGCCAGCTTGGTCATGCCTGGGTACAAGCATGCAGACAGTGACTTTCATGCTTTCCTGTCACCTCAGACACAGTGAGGACTTAGGCAGTAGGCAGGAGTATCCTCCAAGTCTTCCTGGCTGACATTTCCATGGCAAGGCAAACCATATGGCTGCAGTGCTTATTGGCACACAGCCTTTTGCACCACTCAAACAGCACAAGAGACAAGAAGCTAGGCTCAAACAGAAAATAATTGTTCCTACAGAAAACGGCTCCCAGACATTGAAAATGTGCCAGCCTCATATCCCTGGCTATCTTCTCCTTCCACACAAAACAAAGACAGTAAAGTAGGTGCTAAGAATGGTAGACCTGGGCTGACCAAACATCTTGACTCTGCAAGTCCCATTTTCACTGAACTTACATCACATACCTTGGAGAAACAGGGAAAAGGAAGGTCCTGAAGCATTAGAGCTCACCAGGTCTCTGCACTGGGGAATTCACCTCTGTCACAAGCAGATCCTGCACAGCAGATCCTGGTCACAGCTGGCCTGCTGCTTGACACACTCTCCACAGCTGGACATTAGATTACCTGGCCAGCCCTGGCACTGGCACAGCATCCACACCTACCACAGCTGGGCAGACCATCCTTCTTTATGTCAGGGGCAGACCTCAGAGCTGGCCAGCCAACATTTACATGTTATCCACACCTACAGAATGAGGACACTGATTTTATCTCCCTCATATTTTCACCCTTTGCTGTACCAGAGCAAAAATTGGTGATATGATAGCAGGGAGGAGATAGACTTTATTAACTATGATTAATATAATGTGCTTGTTATAATGCTCATAAAACCTAGCTAACAGTGGAAGAGATTATGTAAGTAAATAGGTACTGTAAAATATGACAAAGTTTGCAACATTAAGTCGATTTCCCTTCAAATCAAAACAAATACAGCATAAAAGTTATGTTAATTACATTTTGTAGTATGGGATAAATCTCCACTTGTTGGGAGCATCTCTCAGCAGTGATTCTGTTTGAAGTGCACCCAAATGCCTTTTGAAGGAGTCTCTTTGGATTCCTAAGAGGAGAAATGTTTTGATAAATAGTCCTGCTAATCAAGGATGAGGTTACTGAATCACATCTAGTGTATCAACCTGGAGAGCAGGGAATTATTCTCTGTTTGACCTGGATTTACTAATTTTGCTGCTCCTTTTCTCAGCCCTTTAGAGACTATCTTTACAATAATATTAAAGATTGTGGAATAACACCTGGTCAAAAAAAGAGACCCTCCCATAATGCAAGGCAGCTGGAAATAAGTTTCTAAATTATCTATATATAGAAATGAAACAGCAAATTTCATTGATTTCATACAGTGCAGACACTTAAAACTTTTTTTGTTCCTCTCTGAAAATGTTAGGATGGGTCTGAACTGCAGACTGTGTGGTCATTTCAATTATTCATAGTAGCTGAGTAGATTTGTAGGTGATTGTTTCATTTTGCTTGAGGGATAAATTATATTGCAGGCAGTTATATGGCAAAAAGCAGTGCAAGATTTTTTTATTACTTATTTACTTCACACCCCAGGTTGTGTAATGACTTTAAGTAGCATGTATTATGCAGGTGGACTATTGTCTGCTGCAGGAGAAAATCAGAATTTTCTGTTTGCATCTCAAAAGCCCCTGCAGTGACACAGGTGAATGGCTCATACATTTTAAGCAGTGGAAAGCTTGATATTTTATTCTAGTGTTCTCACTTATATTTGTCCTAGTCCTCCCCTTAAAATGCCAGGTTTTTAGATTCATAATTTTCAATAAACTCTGGACAGAACCCCCCCATTTTTCTCTTACATCCTAGGTAGGATTTCCAGTCAAACCAGGAGAGAGGGTGCAAGATAGCAGGGACACAGCTGTGTGCAGCAGTGATGGTGACAGGCTGTGAACAGGCTCAGCACCAACACAGCACCATCTCTTCTCACGTGCTGGCTGTGGCAATGGACACACACTCTTCATTACCCCAGCACACAGCACTCATCCCACCCCCACTCAGGAAGGAGGAAAAGGCAAGTGTTTGTCTTCTCCTCAGACATCACATTCACAGTCCTTCATTCACCAGTGGAACCAAGAGAGAAAAGCGCTGTAGATTTTTAGCTCATTTACAAAACAGAACCAGGAAAAATGTAAAAAAGGAGAAGTATGGCAAAATATCTGGTAGAGATGGGGTTTGATATTAAAGAACAAATGTTACCTTGCTGTTCCCTGTGCTTCATGTCCCATGTATTTAGAAACTCTGGTGATAATCCATTTCATACTATCTGAACAAATGCTAAATATTTGGATGGCAAAGCTTTCTTTACGTGTTAGATTTCAAATACTTTAAAAATAGAAATATGGGAAGGTTAGTGAAATATTCAGTTGCCAAACACCTTTAGGAAGTACAGTGCTCTCTGAGAAAATGGTTTCACCACAGAAGCTCTCTCTTATTATTTGATACATCTGTCATATTTTCACGACTGTCTGGGATACAATATCTTAGAACTGCTGCCAAACAGGACAGGGCCATTTTACCTTTTCCCCTTTCTTTTCACAGGGGATCAAAATGGGAAAATTATTAATTTAAGCCCCATTTTACATGATTGCTGCCATGGTATTTTTTGAATCGAAGTTGCCTGTGTGGCAGAAAAGAAAGTGGAGTTGTGGGCAAAACAGCTGTCAGAGAGAGGAGCAAAGGAATTACAACCCTTCTGAGCAATACTGAGCAACACTGCTGATTTCTAGGAGACTAAAGTAATTGTGAAACCACAGTATATTGCTATGTTAGCACAAAAGTTGTTTCCTAATTATGAGAAATAGAGTTTAATATCATTGTACCAAATTTCTGTCTTTTAATTCTAATAATTTCTTGTTTTATTAAATTAAATAGACTGCACAACGTACCTGAGTATTGAAAATAGGATGCCTTTGCCAGTATCACATTCATTAAACATAATTCAATGCTTTTTTTGCTTTCACTCATCTGACAGTTATTGAATGTGTACGAGATATGTTTGTATCCTCATGGCATTGCAGCAGTATTGGATATTAAAGAATGAGCTTTTAAATGGGGGCTAGCATGGAAGCCTCCCAGAAAGTGCAATTATTCAGAGCTGATACTGCAGGATTCTTACAAGGAATGAAATAAATATTTGAATATCAGATTAATAATTGGAGTTTGGCAAGTTTGCAATTCATTACCCTATATTATCAGAAGTTGTTTATTCAGCATTCATGTGAAAAAAAAGAGGAAGTAATATTTTTTATGCAAGGTATTTTCCCAGTCAAAACACTTTGGCTTTTCATCTGGGCTTGCCAGGCTATATGTGTGCAACAGGGGAAGTGGTGATTTGAGCTAAATATAATTTGAAATTAAGATTACTAACAAGTGAGTGTGCTGAAATTAGCCCCGCCCACCCCCTCGGCCCCGCACTCTCCCTTAAATAAATGATATACCATACTAGAAATGCTAAGTTTTGGGTTAAACTTTAGTTTCCTTAAATTATTTTTTCTCTCCTATAAAGAACTGGGGTGAAAAGTAGCATGGTCACATTTTGGGACACTCATACATAAAAGGATATCCTTTTGTAAGGAAAAGTTCAATGTGTCTGATCATACTGAAATGTAAGGATATGCTTAACTCCTTTCATTAGCCAGGGCCTGGATCTTAAAGCAATAATTGCTTCCTTCTTTAAGATCACAGAGTAGTTAGATTTAAACTGGGGAAATATTAACTCCTTAGGTGCCTGTCTTCCATTGGAATGATGTTCAGTCAAAAATCACAAAAATAGGACTCCAAAAGTTCCTTCTCTGTTGAAATGACTGGACTTTGTAATATGATTAAGAGGTGTTTCAGGAATTTTGATTAGTTAATGGATGGTTTATCCATATTTCTTCCATTCCTTTATGCTTGCTATGCATACTTTCTTCCAATTTTTAACAAGCACATATCTGAGTTTTATGAGATATTTTTCTTTTATGTATCATTTATTATGCAGAGCCACTGTCTCCAAAAACCACATTACATGTGATCCAACTAAGGGAAATTAGAAATCCAGTTTAAACCAATTGTTCAGTCTTCTCTATCATCAACATGGGGATATTACTCAATCTCTAGAAAGCAATTTCACCTTAAACAGAGAAAAATCTCTCACACAGGCATGGAACAATCTTTCCTTCCTCCCCTCCAGTGATTATAGAGAAATATTAAAAGGCCATTGAAGGTGGGACACCTATGTCTCAGATAAATTTACCTAAGTCAGTTTAATTCTATCCATAGAATTGAGTATAATTCTATTGATAGAATTCTTTCTAGAAGCCTTTGAAAGGACTGGGAAAAAAAATAAATTTTGTATATTAATTACTTATAAAATGAGAAATTATATTCTAACCTAAAGTGATTTGCACGTTTTTTTTCACAAACACGTTGTCTTGTAATGTACAAATTGTTATGTTCACGTTATACTAAGTTTGCTCCTTTTGTTCCCCAAAATGACATTAAAAATGTGCTTTACTTTTTATTTCTATCATTTGACATACTCTGCCATAAATCCTTGGTTTCTGGGTGTGCAGTAAACCCAGTATTTTTATAAAAAGTAATACGTGGATCCCTCCAGGGGTGTGTTGCTAAGCAAACCGACCATAAAGGCTGAGTTCAGTAAATCATATCCCATCACACACAATGCCTCTTACTATCCCTTACCATCCCCTTTTTAGCTTAGTCTGAAATCCTGGGTGATGCTGGATGCAAGCTGAGTTCAGGTATCGATGATATGACTTCTCCTAGAATATGTTCCTTCAATCAGAGGTCTCATGGAAGTGCTTTTAATCACTCCAGTTGAAGCTGTTTCAGTTTACGTGCAGGAATTCTGACCTGGAGGGGAGAGACTGATTGAGCCAGGCTCTTGGGTTAGAGACAGGAACTCGGCTTTTCCAGCTGCTGACCAGCTACTCCAGCCCAGGAAAAGGTGGATCAGCAGGCCAGGTGCAGCTTCCCTCCCAGTGTGAAAGCACAAGGAGCTGCCTCACGCCCTTGCAAAGCTGAACTGCTGACAAGCCGAGCAGCTCCTCAGTGATTAGATGTGCTACCAGATAAGGTTTGGCAATAGAAGAACAATTTATTGTGTCTCAGGAGCACAGATTTATGGCTGGCTCTGTGGCCCTGAGGAGACCTCAGCAGACCTTGAAGAAAGCACCATCTAATCTGTGTATCCAACATAGCACTGATAAAATTTAGCCAAGAAGCGCAGGCTGCATCCCTTGTTTGTTTGCAGAGTGCCACAAACACATTTATAATTTGGTATAAATAAAAGATAACATTGAGTAATGACTGCAGGCAAGGCTACAGCAGTTGTGCTGGCTCAGCCATGAAAATCTGATAGTGCCAATAAAATAATAAGAAAACCATAATTAGGTTAAAGGCTTTCCCATGCTACTCATTTTCTAACTCTTGTATAATAGACTTTTGGCTACGTCTTCTGACGTTCCTTCTGGAAAGCAAATTTATACTGATTATATTTTTTTCTGTGTTCTGTTTCTGTTCTGACTGAACTTGTTTTCCCTCCTTTTGCTTTAGAGTGCATGAAAAATACTTGTTTAGAAACCTAGATATGTATAATAGGATTTAGTTAAAAGAGCAGGATCAGAAAGCGATTATTCTAAAGACAAGATGTGTGTTCCAGTGGGTATTTTAAGAGGACTCACACACCACAGTGTATAGAAGTGGAAATCATAAATGGATCTAATCATAGGTCCCAGGTTCAATCCTGATTTTTCCTGTTCTTTTCAAAATTTGAGAGGTTATGTGTTAACTAGATGCAAAATGCCTATGGATGGGCTGGCTTCAGACTCAGAGCAATGTTGTTTTTCCTTTTGATAGGTGAGCTGGGACACAATTCTAGCTATAATTTACCACTGGTGTTATTTTATCTTGACTTTTTTTTTGATCATAAATATTAGTTGAAGTTGGAAACACATTTCAGTTTTTCCTTAATTTGTACTGGTGCTTTCACATCAGCATTCTGTATAGCTCTGGTCAGAATATTTTGTACTATTCAATTCTCTTTGGTGGAGATAAGCAGACTCAAATCAATTCTCACTGAGTTTCGTGATCATGGCAGGCACAAATGGTGTTTATTTCTCTGTCAAGTAATTATGAGTAAGCCTTCAAGGTGAATCATGAGCTGTTGAATATAAACTCTACTAGAACTGGGAGTAGAGCCTTTTAAACCCAGTGGCATTGTGTCCATAGATCCACCTAGAGCTTTGAAAAGAGCTTTTCTCTGCAGAACTGATGACAGTAGGTTTCATCTATCCTCTCCTTTGTGCACACCCAAATGATCAAACAAAACCCACAGAATGAATCTCTGCAGGGATTCACACATTGAATTTTGTGAATCTGGGTAATATATGGTGAAATTATTCTCTATTCACTTGAGCCTTGTCTACAACCATGCCCAAACCATGTGGCTGTGTGATTTCCCCCTGCAACATCTCAACTCTTTCTCCCATTTCTTAAAAGCTTCACTGTAGATATGGTAGGCAAGGAACAGTGGGTGATGGTCACTGTCTCATGTTACCAATTCTGCCAGTACTGTGCTGAAATACAATGAAAGGAATGGAAGCAATCTGTGTCTTACTCTGTAGAACCAGATGAAAGAGCTTGGTACTTCTGTGTGCACAATGGGTACCACACAAAATAAGGGATCTCTCGAAGCTGCAGCACCCTGCTTCTCTCTTGATGCTGTGTACAGGATGAAGAAGAGAACTGAGTGAGAAGGCTGAAAGGAGACAGTTCTGGCACTGGTTAACAAGACTTGCCAGCTTTCACTCCTTTTCTTCTCTCAATATAAGTGAACACAACTAAACAAAGAAAATTAATCACCAAAGCATATTTGGGTCATTTGCCCATTAGCTTTTAAGATAAGAAATACTCTTTAAAGTAATTATGAGATAGGTTTAAGAAAGCAATAAAGTGAAGGAGAATAGGATCTCTTTTTCCCAAAGCCCTGGGGTAATTTAGGGGACTGCTAAGGAAAGCATTGAAGTTAGAGTGCTCTGGACTGTGGTCAGTGAAAGATGAGCCCTGTGAAGGATGCAGCTCTTTGCCATGTTTTGGGGCAGTATGCCAGAGAGGGCTTACACAGGGGCTGGGGGCTGTCCTGGGTGGAAAGCTTTCTGTCACAGGCTTGAGCAGGGCTGAATTTAAAGCTGTTGGGCAAATACTGGCCATGGTATTACTTTGGTTCTCTGCAGGTCCTTGTTCCTCTTGGCTACTGAAATTAGCTGGGGTTAAACACCTACCCCTTATAATGATAATGATCACCTTCACTGGCCTCCAAGAAAAATCAAAACTTGTGTATTGTACATGCAGGAATTCTTCTCTCAAGCAACCTTACCTCCAGATGACAAACTCTCATTTTCTGCAGTGGCAGACTAGATATTATTAAGGCTCTACAGAGTAGCTCGTGTAGAGCATTGATTTTAATAAAATACATATTGATTACAATAAAATGTCAGTCTTTCTGCTCTGAACATAGTATCTAGCTATCATTAGGTAATGTTAAATTTTTATTAAATCAATATTATGTGCTCCCTTTAATTAAGAAGAAATTGTCTTTGACCTTATTTGTGCTGCTTGAATGAAAATCCACTCAGAGTCAGCAGAAGACTGGTCTCTTTTCAAGAAAAACCCATAAAATTAATATATACATACATTCATATTTCATTAGTGGACATAGAGTCACATATATTAAGTCAGTTTGGAATTTTATTCATTAGAAAGAAAGGTATTATTAAAAGCAGTGTTTTCAGCTTTTCTGGAGCTCCTCAGCATCTCACAATATCAGGTCTGTGAGAATACAGCAATACTATAAAAACTCGACAGCTGGAGTTCAGAATGGTAAAAATTGGAGAGAGGTAACAGGATTTAAAATGACAACATTTAGGCTACCCCAAAATCCTTATAACTTGTAAGTGGCTAAAACCTGAATGAAACATGAGGATAAAAATGCATTCTCTAGGACAGCAAAACTGAATGGCTAAAAATCTCTGGGCAGCAGAAAAAGGAAAGGAAAAAATAAACCTCAAAGGAAGAGCTGTTTATTCACTGCGCAACTGAGTTATACAAAAATAAAAACCACCCAAACTACTTGTGAGATAAAAGGAACATCCATATGCATGACTCCAAAATACCCTCTGAGTTATCACTTCACATGTTTATGGGACATTTCTGACCCTCCATGAGCTTCTAAACACACTGCTGAAGTGGCTCGATGGGATGGGTGCCTGCAGGAAGGGAAGCACCAGCAGAGCCAGTGTGTGTGATGCAGAGGCAGCTTTTATCCAGGAATGCCTGTCAGTACCACCTGACCATGCCCAGTCCTGCAGCAGCTCCTCTGCTCACTTGGGAAGTGTGAGAGCTACAGCAAAGGGCACAATTATGTGCTGGGTATTTGGATCTCCTGCCTTGTAAGTAAGGTGTCTCTGTCCTTATTAGTGACCTCATGGCATGTTCAGAAGTTTATTATTCGTACATACAAGTAATGTCTGGGTAGTTGTGATTATTATGGTATATAATTAGTGGGTTTAGTAGTTGTCCAGCCTTGAAAAATTATACATACCAGAAAAACAAAAGTATTTTTTAAAGCCTACAGTTTTCATCAAAAAGACCTTGGGCAGACAGATGACACCACCTTCATCTAACAAAATGCCCACTTTGTATTCTCCTGTATAATCTAATAATTAAACCACACAATTAGACTCATTATAACAGCCTAATTAATAATAGTTCCAGCTCAGTCAGAATTCTGCCTGGAATGTATTTCTGTTCAAGTTTATGTGAGGAGAAATAGAGTATTTTAACTGAATAACCACATGAAGAAAAACAATTACATATTTGCTTTAGTTAATTTTTCTCTCATAAGAGGTATTTACTTAATCATGAAGAGTGAAATTAATACAAGGCTGGGAATCCAATCATAACAAAGTGGCTGAAAACCAGCTTCACATGTCTCACCAAGCTGTTCTAAATGTCATGTACTACGACACAAGAAGCTGGAGAGGGAAATAACAATGAGTTAGCAAAATGTCAATCACCTGGAGGCAAAAAACATCACAAGATTTCTGGAAAATTATGACTAACATAATTATCCTATCGACTAACATGAAAACTGAGTGAATATTTTCCTAAATTTAAATTTTACTGTTTTAATCTACATCAGAGTAACAAACTGGTAAAGCTGGAGCCTGTTGTTTTTGAGGGCATAAAAACTCTTTGTTTAGCACTGTTTTGCTCTGTCCACTGCAGTGGATTCTTCATTGTGTTCAAGCATCTTCTCAGTTTCTTATTCACTCTGCCATGTCTCTCAGCTATGTTAGGGAGATGTACACACTTACATTGTTTATTATTAATAATACATATAATTGTAATAATATACAGTTGCAAAGAATGATTTTTTCCCCATTTAGTTTGATTTCAGATGTGAGTTTACATGCATTTATTAATAATCAATGTTCAGGTGTTGTCCATGCTGTCATAAATCTGTAATAGTATCTCCATTTAGCACACTGGGATGGTTTCGGAGACAGGACTCCAATTCCCTGGGAAATAGAAAGAGCAGCAACCAAAGGTCCTGCACCTTATGCCACGAGTCACAGGTATCACAGGGAGGTCCATTCAGCTGCTCTGTGCATCACAGTGGTAAAGATCTACCCCTGCTTCACTCCCAGAACCTGGAGGCCTTTCAGTGTCTGACCTCCAGATCCTGACCTTTACACAGCATCTGACTTTTTCCAGTCAAGGTGTCTGTGTAGTCAATTTGTGTGT
The DNA here is from genome assembly GCA_013398075.1 of Notiomystis cincta. Classification (NCBI taxonomy): domain Eukaryota; kingdom Metazoa; phylum Chordata; class Aves; order Passeriformes; family Notiomystidae; genus Notiomystis; species Notiomystis cincta. The sequence goes on along the minus strand of VZRX01009422.1, from coordinate 82,631 downwards.
GAACTGATGAGAGACAGAAAGGATCTGTGAGCAGTGGGGGGCAAGTCCAACCTCTCTTTATCACAGTTCACATGGGCTGTGAGTCTGATGCTGTGTGTCCTGCCTGAGGGTTGGTCCCTCCATCCCAACTCCTCACAGGCAGAGCAACTCAGCTCATACTGAAGGCTTTAGGCTCAGTGATGTAGATTTTGGAGCATGGGACTCTGTGCAAACACAAGGGTGAGACAGAGTGAATTGTGACCATGGAAGGGGTCTGCCAAGTTGAGGAACAGGTAGAAGAACCATAAAGAGAAGACAAAACACAAAACAAACATAGGTTTTAGATGAAGGTATATTGAGTGGTATATGGCTGTGATCACATGAAATGTAAAGCATTAAATCAAGTGTATGCTGGTATATTTAGAAAAAAATATAGGGACAATATTAGGGTTTTTTTTTTCAGATGGAGGGAATAAATTTGTCCTGTTTGTATCAGCTTAAGTTCTGTACTTGGTTACTCAGTCTACGAACATCATTAATTATATGATCAAGGAAGGACATAATGACATTTATTACCTTGATAATTCCTAGAATCAAGGTTTTTGCTTCTTGTTCACTATGAAACCTTCAGTTTTGCTGAAGGGGACTTTGTGAAACCAGACATAAGTATGGAGATGTTTTATTTGTGCAGTATTGAATTGCAGCAATTCATCACAAAGGGTTTATATGACAGTGTGGAAGAGCTGACTGTTCCTCTGTGTGTGGTGGGATATTTGATGGAGTTACCTTTTGAGTTAAAGCTCCAGAAGAATGACTTTTTGGGGCCTGAGTGCAGCTGTTGCAGAAGTGGCACTGAGCTGACAAGGTCTGTGTTATCCACTCTCTTTGTGGTCTACTTTTAAATTGATTTTACTCTTTACTTCTAGTCTGGGCTGCTGCTTGCATGTAATATTTTTTCCCCTTTGAATTCTCCAAGCAGCTTGGTGAATGAGATTTGTGGTCCTGGCTTTCACCACACTGGCTACACAGGAAGCTTAGGTTGAGCTTTAGTGTTGAAACTTGATTGTAATTTTAAATAGGGTAAGTAGCCTTGAGAAGGGCAATTTTCTTCAAGGACTGGGAGTGGGAAGCAGGGATCATAATGAGGAGGATTCAAACAACTCTTGAAAGAATGAGAGAAAGAAAGTGCAACTAAACTTCAGAGGAAGAAAGACCCACTGGTATTTTGATAAGGATGTGGAGAACAACAAAAAAGGGGGCAGTCAAGCCCCTCCTCTCAACCTGTGAAGCTGCTGAATTTGCATCACTGGCTGCTTGCAGGTGTTCACACCAGAGGCATGTGCCAGAAAGAGGCACTGAAGGGACTCTGAGTCCCCAGAAACCACCTCGTGTCCCTTATCACAGAATCACAGCTTGGAAAGGACCTCTGGAGATCGTGGAGGAGTGTCCCTCTCACCTGGAGCAGGTTACACAGGAACTCATCCAGGTGGGTTATGAATGTCTCCAGAGAGGGAGGCTTCACAGCCTCCCTTGACAGCCTGTCCCAGGGCTCTGCCACCCTCAGTGTAAAGATGTTCTTCCTCATATTGAGGTGGAACTTTTCATGTTTTAGTTTATGGCCATTGCCCTCTTTCTGTCCCTGGGCACCACCACAAAGAGTCTGGCACCATCCCCTTGACACCCATGTTGGAGATATTTATTGAAATCCCTCTCAGTCTTCTCCAGACTAAACAGGCCCAGCTCCTGCAGCCTCTCCTCTTCAGAGAGGTGCTCCAGACCCCTCATCATCTTCACAGCCTCAACTGAGTGCTCTCCAGTAGCTCCTTGCCTTTTACTGAGGAGCCCAGGACTGGACACAGCACTCCAGGTATGGCCTCACTAGGGCTGGGTAGAGGGGGAGGATCACCTCCCTTGACCTACTGGCCACACTCTTTCCAATGCCCCCAGGACAACACTGGATCTCCTGGCCCCCAGGGCACTGCCAGCTCATGGTCACCTCATCATCCACCAAAACTCCAAGGTCCTTCTCTACAGAACTGCTCTCTAGAAGGTCAGATCCAGACCTGTGCTTGTACTTGGGGTTGTTCCTCCTCCAGGACCCTGCAGTTGCCCTTGTTGAGCCTTGTTAGGTTTCTCTCTGCCCCACTCTCCAGCCTGTCGGGGTCTGCCTGAATGGCAGCACAGCCTTCAGGTGTACCAGCCACTTCCCCAGCTTTGTATCATCAGCAAACATCCTCAGGGTACACTTTATGCCTTTGTCCAGGAAGGGATGAAGGGAATGGTTTCCTTCATGCCCTTCAGCAGCTGAGGTCATCCCCATTTGCTTCAGTTACCTCCTCTTTAACAGAATTTCTCTTTGGTAATAAATTAGCTAAAGCTGTCAAGTCTGTTGAATATGCAGTACAAGCGTCAGGTGGAAGGGAAGGAGATTATTTCCAAACATATTTCACAGTTTATGTGGAACGACTCTTACCATATAATCTTGTTGATTGCCAGGCATTGAAACAGTGCAATCTTCCTTTAAACCATGAGATTTGAATGGAGTCACTGAGGACTCGGCAATTTTAGATTTCTTTTCATAATCTTCCTCTGCTTGCTTCTGCTAGCCACTGCTATCTGTGGAAAATCTGGCTGGCTTTCTCCTTGGGTTAGTGTAGTCCCCAATAAACAGTTTAATCACCGCTAAAAAGTGGTATTTCTATGCAACCAACTTAATGATACAGATGAAAGATGACAGGTGTTACAGATACTTTAATTTCTGCATATTGGAAAACCTGAGGGGTTCCTGGTTTGTTTGTAAAGCAGACCTGCCTTAGAAACAGTAACAAAAGGATTTTAATAGCATTCTGTCCTTGGAAGCTTGTGAAACTCACTTCTGCACAGCCACACAGCTCCTGCTTTCACTTAATTGAAACTATTTGTTATTACGTGATGGTGTTTATTTGACCACCTCTTGTACCAAAAGAGTCCCAGCAAGACTGTACTAGTTTCTGGCCAGAAAAAAAAGCTCAGCCCTGAAATAACTAGGATACAGAAAGTCTGGAGAGCAATAGAAAAGACGAACTGCAAAGCAAGCCAAGTCCCTGCAGCTTACTGGCAGCGCTCAGCTTGCAAGGATCTCCCTGTTTCAGTGCTGCTCTTATGGCAGTTTCTGAGCAGGTTGCAAGTGATTTTTTAGATTGGCACTCAGGAAGAGAGTCCCCAGAGCAGGGACAAGATAATTTCTCTGTGATATCTGTTAGAAAAGTGATAGAGCATCTCAGCAGATGTCCAGCCCCCAACCTCTCGCTGCGGTGCTCTTGTTATTGCAGATGCAAGGTTGGAGAATTTACAGCTGCCTAGCCATGCTGAGCCTTTTACCTCATCAGGGACGGAGATGGGCCATACAGTAATGCATATTGATCCATGCCCCTAAATGTAGTTTATGTCTTACATTTCTGGGCTGAACTATGTCAAGGGGAAAGCAGCCCAGTCTCCCCTGTGCAGGTGCAGCATGAGTGATGACAAGCCTTGCAGGCTGAATGGATGCAGACACACACAGGATGATGGCTCAGATGGACTAACTGGCCATAACTGAGTGGATGAGCATGCTTAAGCCTGCCACAAATCTAAGGTAAAATGAGTTAGCCTGAAAATCAATAAAGGATCTTAAGAGTACTCATTTGATTGTTCATGATAGCTCAGCTGAGCTGGGGTACATTGCTAAGTGACAAGATCTGGTGAAAGTGCCTAAACCTTTCATGCTTGGGGCAGTTGTGAACTTCAGAGAGAGATTTCCCTGTCCTGAGAAGTGAAAAAGCAACTGGCAGTGCAAAGGAGGCATTGCCTCTTGGCAATGTTAATGTAATAACAAGTTATTACAAGTTATTACAGTTGTGTAGTTGTTACACAAGCAAGTCCTGGAGAGTACTGGGAAGAAGAGAGCTGCTTCTTGAACAGACCAAGAAGGCATTCTCTGGGAATCTACCCAAGATTTTTTTTTCCAGAAAAAAGTATCTACTGTACTCCTGTAACAGAACATAAGAAGCTTTTTGCACTCAGCTAATGGGCAAAATTAAAATCGAAGGATTTGAAATGTGCTCATTTTGGTTTTGCTCATTTAAAAATAATTTAATTCTAGTATTGTCTTCCAGCTACTAAATGTTGGGGTTCATGACTGCTGTTGCTCTTTTCCCTGATAAGACAGGACTTAGGTGTCCAAACCCTGTCTCTGGGGTGCTGGTGACCTGACACAAGAACTGTTCTGCATGTGCAAGAGCTGAGGATTCCACCTTCTCACCGCAGTTAAATGATGGAAGAAAGGAGAACCTGTCTTTTGCAATGGGCAAGAAAGATCTGAGGAGGGTTAGCAATGCAGAGCTCTACTGCATGATGATGACTGGGTTTTTAAATTTTGTTCATCGTTTGGGCTATGGGAAATATCCAAACACATCCAAATTGGACTCTCAGGGTTTCTTTTTTGCTTCCTCTCCCTCTGTGAGAGATCCAACTTCAGCTGTATTGGAAATTAGTAATTTTCTTAATGCTGGCAAGTGTAAGATATATTTTATGAGGTATCTTATGGAACTGATGGAGGGAAATAAATAATAACAATATTAATAAAAAAAGAGTGCTATCCAAACTGAAAGTGTTGCAAGGATAAACAAATCAGTAAGGGGTGCAGTTTACTTATGATACAGTAATTTTATGAGCAATAATTTTTCAGATGAACTGAAGCTATCATCATTATCAACTAATAACTCTAAGAATGACTTATCTAACTTGCTACTGCCTATAGTATTTCTGGAGTGTGAAAGCATTTTAAATTGTCTGTAAGGAACTGGTGCTGCTTATAGGACATTAGAATAAACGAAGCAGAGCAGTTAAAGTGTTATCTTTGCAAGAAGAAAAGAAACAAACATCCTTCACAAAATGCATAAGGGTGTAGGTATTCTATGGCTTCTGAAATATCTGTGCTGTTCTTCAGCAGAAAGGTGGAACTAATGCTGGATCAGGTCCTCTTTTCTTGCCCCAAATAACCACCAGTAATATTAAAGAGCCTGTGGCCCTGGGGTGGGATGAACTCCACTGCAAAGAGGCTGGGGCAAAGTACAGCAGTATCCAAAGACATAGGTGAAAATTGCAGAATTGTCTGCATTTTCTACTGAAAGTGAGCCAAAAAGTTGCCATTTATACTTGTAACAAGAATGTGTATTTTATTTGGAGAAAGTAAAATAATTAGTTCTGCTTTTACTTTTTCTTCCTTTTTAAAATTTTTTTTGTAGTTTTAGAACAGCTGTTAAATAAACAAAGAGATACAACAAAGAATGCTAAGCATCCATTCAAAAAGAGTTAACCTTTTAAAAGCAGAATTAGATATCAAAACAAAGCTGTATGGTTTAAAATGAAAAGTTCATATATTTAATTTTGAAAATGTCACCACTAATCTCCTGCATCTTCCCCACAGCCACTCTTGTTTTCCTACATCCAGTGAAAAGGACTCAAGTGGTCACAGGTTTTTATTCAATGTAAATCTTCTTGGTGAATTTGCTATTTGCTGAGGAAATCAAACAAACAGAAAAGAGAAAATCTCTTCCTTTGATCACCCCTCTTCCTGCTTAGCTAGGGCAGAGGTGGCAGCAATTATTTTGAGAGCAAAATAAATCAGCCACTGCAGGACTGTTGACATTTGTGGTCATCTGACAGGCTTCCTGAAGGGCTGGTACTCCAGCTGGAGATTCCTCCATCCCTTCAATGCTGAGCCTCTGCTTTGGACAAGCCTGAGAGAGGAGCTGGCCACAGCCAACTCCACCAGTGCTGTGGGGCTCCTCCTCTGTCCCAGGAGCAGGCTCTAAGCCTTCTTTGTGCAGGCACTGGAGCTGCTTCTGACAGAGCAGTGAATCTGCCTGAGGTTTAACTGAGAAAGAACTGATTTGGGTTACAGCATTGTGGTTTTGGTTTTCTGGTTGGTTTTCTTTTTTTTTTTTGTTCCAATTAATCTTCTGGAATGAAACAATAAAGAAAAGGTAATCCAGAAGAGTGCACTGTACAAACTGGGGAGCTGTAACTTGTTCAAGAAAAAGTTTCTTGTCTTGCTGAAACATATCAACTTGACAAAATAATAGTATTTTTGTCTTTAATAATTGAATCAGGCCAAAATAATTCATTTTACACTATTTGGAAAAGATTGTTTCATTTCTTTAATTTCAATTTGGTTAACTCTAAATAGTTATAATTTAACAGAGGATTCTTCCAAATGTTTTCTCTAACCTTTAAAAAGTTTAAAAATGCCAATATTCTAAAATAAAGTTGTAATCAATGATCATGTATATTTAGAAAATATAAATAATTCAAAGTGATATCCTTACATCACAGTTGAAATATTTCCAGTGGTGCAGAACAATTTTTTTAGCTTTAGTTAACAGGAACATTTGATTAAGAATAAGTAATATTTTAAATGCCAGTGTGTATGTGGTGAAAGTTTTGCATTTCTGTTAATTTTATGGTTTTGTAATTCAAAATCAGGTCGTCCTGAAGTTCTTTTTCTATATCTTATTCTGAGAAATGTATTTGATTTCAAATACAGTACCACTGCTGCAAAGAGCATAAAATCCAGACACAGGTAATTTCCACAGAGAGAAGAGTATTAATTAGTTACCTCAATGACTGCTGTAGCCTTTTGAAATCCTGATCATGTTTCAGACAATCTCAGTGGAAAATAAAGAAAAGAAAATAGTTTTTCCACATCAGAGGTGAAAAGCTGACTGCATCCTCAAGGGCACAGATGGGCTGAGCATGGAGGTGTCCTGGTGCTTTGCAGCAGGCACAGGAATAATGCCTGCAAGAACCTTTTGGGTTATGTGCCAGCTTTGCAGCATTTCTTCAGCAAGAATGGATAGTAGTCAAGGGCTCAGCAGAAACAGTCCCACAGTCAGGCAATGACAGCAGCTGGACTCACTGGGTGCCTTGCCACCTTTGTCAGGCAGGGCAGTTCGGCTTCACTTTAAAGGTAAAGAATCCTTGGCACTCAGCAGGGGTTTCATGGCACAGGCTGTGTGTGCCATTAACAGAAAGGCAGCAAGAAAGCAGCTTGCCCCTGAATGCTTCCCCTCTCCTCTCCCTGCTATTGCAAACTGAAAAGAGTGGGAATTGCATAATGGAGTGAGGGCATCCATCACAATTCATTCCACCACACTGAAAGGATTCAGCACATGCCTGCTGCTGCAAGACAAGCTCCAAGGTTCCAGGCTTCAAATCCAGGATGATTGGTTGCCCTTTCAGTGGATCTTTTAAAACTCTGAAAACCAAGTGATTTGTTCTTACTTGTGAATAAGATGAGCCTCTTCATCTACTAGAATCACACCTGTGTTTATCTCCAAGTGCTTTGTAGGGGTCAACTTTAGCTCTATTCAGCAGCTGGGGAGGGGGATGGTTTTCCCAGAGGCCAGTGGTAAGGCAAGGACTGAGGTCCCTGCCATACTATGTCCCCAGCAGTAGTGACCCAGCCCTGCTGCTTCTGTTTCCTAAAAATTACCTCCTAAAAACTGGGGCCACATATTTCTGGGCATCATCCCCCACCTCCTGGTGCATGTACATGACTCCAGATGTGTTGGCTGGCACTGTGCCACACGGATATGAGTGCCTATGTGATTTCTGGATCACTGTTTCTGACTCCAGAAGTTTCAAGACGGACTTCACAAATGTTTGTCCAATCTGTGATGTTCTGAAACAAAAAATGTCAGGCTTAAGGAAGTGGCATTTCACTCATACATTACTCTCCCTGTCCATTTCTCTTCTCTGTTTAGTTAGGGCAGCATACTGCAGAGTGTTTGTTCCAAATAAGACTAATTACTGTGCCCAAACATGGTAAATTATTGAAAAAGACATTGCATATGGACACAAGGCACGATAGGATAAATTAACTAGTTTACAACTGTGTAATAATCCAGCACAAATTTGCTCAGAGAGTAATGCTGCCAGGCGAGGCAGCACATGGAAAAGGGTTCTTCAGTGGGACTGAAAATTTATCCTCTGTGATACAGAGATATTTCAGAGCTCCCTTAAAGGATCGTTCTGTAAAGAGGAAAGAAAATTGCAGCTTCTCCATGCAATTTATTTATGAAATATAGTGGCTGGGAGCATCTTAGAGAAAAAATATCTACACAAATGGATTAAGACATTGGAGATGATTCACATAAATGTCTTTTTTCCTATTCAGCTTAATTAACTTCAGAGTAGATGAATTCTTATTGGTGTAGGGGAAAGAAAATGAAACCAGTGTCAAGAGAAAATCTCTTGCACACAACTGCTTGGTATAGCCCAATTTTGGATGCTGTAAAAGCATAAAATTTTTGTTCATTAAATTTTAAAAGCTTTCTGACTTCCTGGAATTATAGCATGGAGTTGTAAATGTTGTGTGAAATGAAATGTACTTCCCTACAGAAACAACATACAGTGGAGGAGCTCTGGAATTACTATTATGACCTACTATTTGCAATAATACTTAGATAAGTCAGCCATTAAGATAAATAAATAAAAATACCCACCCAAAAACATCAGTGAAAACAAGAAAGGATGGAGATATTTTAAAGTATGCTGCTTGTGAGTGGAGAAAATCCATAGCAAATTTTTATACTTAAGTAAAACATTTTCAATGCTTTTGACTCTTCCATTCTTTGTTCCTATAGGAAGAAATTCTTTCTGGAAACCCTTGTTTCCAGATCAAAATCCTCTTTTTACGTGTTTCTGCATTCAGCAGAAGAAAAGGGTTTTACAAAGATGTGCCAGACTGAATCCAAACTTCACCTAAACGAACAGTTCTCAAATCTGTGTGACCAGATGTCCTCTGACTGTACTGATTATAGGTGGATGTAAAGTCTGAAGTCTGATGAATGATTCCCAGCTGACTCTCACTGGTAAGGCCTTCTTCCAACTTGTTATTAAAAACTTATAATAACCACATTTTAATAGCCACTAAAGAGCTTCCCTCAAGTATACTATCTTGGCCATTTCCTTGGAGGAAATGTACTCATTATACAAATTTGCAATAATATGCTGAAAAAATACAATGGCATTATTAAAATCCAGATTACTTGCTCAGAGACTTCTCCAGGGCCTCAGGCTGCTATTTAAACTAAATTTCATGTAAACTACACCATGAAGATACAATGCTATATGCAGGGAAAAGATATATTTCTGCCCAGTGGAAGCTACTACCTAAGTTTCACTCCCAATTTATTTTTTACCACTTGAAAATTTCTTTTGCTTAAAATTACTTGGAGGGGGTGAAGGTTCTTTTGCCTTGCTTCTCTTCTCTTCTCTTCTCTTCTCTTCTCTTCTCTTCTCTTCTCTTCTCTTCTCTTCTCTTCTCTTCTCTTCTCTTCTCTTCTCTTCTCTTCTCTTCTCTTCTCTTCTCTTCTCTTCTCTTCCCTTCCCTTCCCTTCCCTTCCCTTCCCTTCCATTCCATTCCATTCCATTCCATTCCATTCCATTCCATTCCATTCCATCCCATTCCTTATTCCAAATGTCAGTACTGTGTTAAGCAGCATGTCTAACATAGCATATGCTTGTTCTCTAATCTTCTCTCCACTGGGAAAAGTCTATTGAATAATGTTTTTTTCTGGGCTTTTTCAAAGGCAATTCACACATACTGACAAAGCTGTATGATAGTGAAGGACAAAGCCAAGAAATTCTCTTCAGCAAGGAAGTTTTCCTCCCTTCATCTTGAACTTGTCACCATCATCAGTGCAGCATGCTTGGAGTAGACATAAACAGGCAAAGGTACATGGTGAAAAAGGGTTTTTTTAGAGGTTTATTTTTCTACTTCTTGGAGTAGAGACCTAACACCTAACATGATTTTCTAGGAAGGGGAACAGATATGGTGGTTTGGGACAGTCTGCAGGGTGGGCTTTGGTCCCTGGAACCCATGGGATTGTCAACCCTGAAGAAATTTAGGAGCTGCACTGCTGGGGTGCTGAGAGGTGATTTAACAGCCAACTAGGAAAACTTCCAGAAGAGCAGAAAAGAATATCACTCCCAAGGAGTCTAGTCTGCAGCTCCACTTTTGAAATTGAGATGAATCAATATTCTGTCCCAAACTTATCAAAATACTTCCATAAAAAAATGCCATCATCTTTAGAACTATTGCTTGACTCAGGGAATGGAGTCAGAACCAATGCAGGAATAGCTAGCACACCCTGAGAGGCAAAATGTCCTGAGGCTTCATCCAAGGTCTGTTCTGCTCCAGAGGTTCATCCTTTGACTGGCTGTGTGTTAGGGCCATCCAGAAGCCCCTCTGGCTGTTACCAGTGACACTCACACCACCCGAGGCCCCTCTGCAGCTGCACACCCCACACTGACACAGTCAGACCAGCTTTCCTTACCTGCTCCACACAAGGTTTCCCATAGCAGAGTCTCAGATGTCCAGATCCTTAAAATAGTTTAATCCTGGTGCAATAACTAAATAAAAAAATAACAAGCTGGTGCCTCTGAGGAGAGACCCAAGCAAAGGAACCTCTGGGCTTTTATCCCCTCACAGTCTGGGCGGGAAAGTCTGGGGGTTGTCAGCTCTTGCCAGGTCTCTGAGTGTCCAGTGGTCTCTGGGTGTCCAGTGGTCTCTGGGTGTCCAGTCCCAGATCTCTGAGTGTCTAGTCCCAGGTCTCTGAGTGTCCAGTGGTCTCTGGGTGTCCAGTGGTCTCTGGGTGTCCAGTCTCAGGTCTCTGAATGTCCAATCCCAGGTCACTGAGTGTCCAGTGGTCTCTGAGTGTCCAGTTCCAGGTCTCTGGGTGTCCAGTGGTCTCTGGGTGTCCAATCCCAGGTCTCTGGGTGTCCAGTCCCAGGTCTCTGGGTGTCTAGTGGTCTCTGAGTGTCCAATCCCAGGTCTCTGGGTGTCCAGTGGTCTCTGAGTGTCCGGTCCCAGCTGTGCCCGATTTCTCTGTGCCCTTGGTTGTGCAAAGGGTCAGCAGTTCATGGCCTCTCATCTGGGGCTGAGGCTCCTGCTCCCCAGAGCAGCTCCACCTGCAGCTCCCACTTCTGCTGCTGCTCACAGATCCCTGCACTGGATGTATTCCTGAACATGGCATCTGTACCCCAGGTGGGTCAGACTGAAGTGTTGGCAAAATTAACCTCAAACCAAACATGTGCCACAGGTGTGTCCCTCAGCCACTGACTTCCCCTCTGCTTGAGCATGAGCTCAAGATAACTTTTGATGGACAAGTGTGAAACCTCCTGAAAAGCTTCCAGGGAATTTGAGTGTGCATGAAGGACAAAATGTTCACATTATTAAAGTTTCTACCATGCCTGTAAGCCACAGAGGATGGCTTATGGTGAGAGGAGATCAAGGATTTGGGTAACTTAGTTTAAGTTTTATAAAAATACCAAAACATTTCACAGATGAGTACAAACATTTTAGGAACTGATAGTGTGTGCAAAGACAGACCTCAGAGTCCTTGACTTGTGTAACTTACAAATATTGTGTAATGGTTCAGATGCCATTGGATTCCTATGCACAAGACAGTTGATCTATAAAACATATGGCATTTTAAAATATTGATCTCTTCTGTGCCAGTGAGTAAGAGATATTAGTGTAGCATGGGATTCTGTTTGTAACGCTGGGATTAAAGGCAGGGAAGTGGAAAATTGGAATAGACCTGAATTCATGTGAAGTGGAAAGTACAGCTGGCAGTATTACTAAAGCAGGAGAATAACAAATAAAAGAGTGTATTTTTTTAAAATCATATTAAAAATCATGTAACAGCTACTGAGGTAACAGAGTGAATATCCAAACTTATGTTTTATATTAGGTTACTTTTAATTCTACTGGTAATGTAAAGTCACAGTATTGTGACACACACCAGAATGGGACAAAATAAAGAGTCATACGTAACAAAAACCAACCAAACAAACATTTTCTCTACAAAGTAAACAATCTGTATTTTAAAGTGCCACTTGATCTGAGTATGTAATCTGTGCCATGAAATATATGTTTCTGAAATAAAGAAAACAAAGCAACCAACCCCCAAACTTTGCTCAATTCCTGCAGATTGTTGCCTTGATCCTCAGCTGGTGAACAGATTCAAATTTAGATTTTATTCTCTATTTTCCTTTTTGGACCCCACTCTCTATCTTCCTCTAATTTCTTTGTTGGAAATGTGGGATAATTCAAAAGAAATTCCAGAAATTAGAAGTTTTAAGTGTTTCTAGTGTTCTGCATAGAGACACTAATTTTTTTCTTCCTCTTTTCTTTCTTTTCCTATTTAGCCTGTTAATGAGACTAATAACTTGTGTTTGCTCATCATGCCAATTTTAGGGCAACAGCTTCAGTCCTTGTCTGAAGCTGTTAATACCTAATCAGAACATTTCATTACAATAAAATAAAACAAAAAACCCAAACCAAAACAAAAGGGAATGAAAAAACCAAACAGTAGACCTCAAAACCCAATAAGCCAGAAGCTTTATTTCTATGAAGATTTTACCTGGTGTAATGTGAAGCCAGTGGTTCTCGTGCCTTTCTGTGATAGATTGAGTCCTTTACAACATGGCATTTTCTCTCCGTGAAGGCACTGCTATATTGCAATTAAGTAACTATTGATCTTTTTTGATGAACAGATTGAGCTCTTTAAGTCTTTTATTATGAGCAGTTTTCAGCCCTAAAATCACTTTAATTTTTAAAAGTGATCAAAGGTTAGCTGAACCCTGATAAAAAGTCATATATCTCTTCAGCTCAGAGTACTTTCTTCCTTTAGTTCCATAATAGTGCAAAATGAACTGCTTTTATTTTTTTATGCCATTATCATTAAGATGATATAAAATGACACATTGACACAATAGATGATGTAGTTTTTACACTGAGTTTAATGCTGTTCTATTGAAATGAATGAAATCTTACCAACTGTTTCAATGGCAGTAGAGTTAAATCAATATTGAGTAGTTCTGAAACTCTCAATTCAGATATATTTCTGTCCTAAGGTTCTAGGGGAAATGTGGCAGAGCAGATGCAATTTCATAGCGACTGGTGCTAAGTATTGACATTTTAATGGCAATCATTGTATTGGAAACCTCAGACAACATGGTCTTCTATGCACTCTCTGTCCCCTGATTCAAACACTGTTATAATAATGAAAAATATTCCTGTGATTTTATTAGAGTTTGTATCTGACCCTGGCCTTGAGAATTAAATGTTTGGAGAATCAAACAGGCCACAAAGGACTTGGTATCTCAGATGGCCTCTAATGCATCCTGTGGGAAAGCCAGGCATACATAACCAGTGATATCAGAGTTCAGTGTCTTTGCTGTTAACTATTTATTTGAAAAGGCTCATGACTGAGCCCTACAGGTTTTCACTTTTAACAACCATCTAACATGAAGGTTTTAGTGGAGGACTTGTTTTAAGGAAAAAGTAAGCTAGATATCCCACCCCATTTTCCTAAAGTAACACAGGGAGCAGAGACAGGTTTTCCTTTTAGAGTGGATGTCAAAGAAACTGGTGCAGCACCATTCTCCACCATCCTTGGTGCCTTTTTGAACCCCTTTTGAACCCACTGAAGGGTGCCCCTTGCCCAAAGGGTGCCCCTCCCATGTGCCAACCTCGAGCTGGGGTTCAGCCACGCAGGGAAAGGTGGAAGTTAGCCAAGTATTGCAAGCCTGGACAGTGTGGGAAACAGGCATCAAACACAACCATGGCACAAATATCAGGCAAAATAAGGTCACAGGCCACATTTCCCTTACAGTTCTTAATAAATTCATGCCTCCCACAGTCCTGAAACAATTTTGAATAGGGATAAGGAAGTAAACCTCTTACAGTTCTAGTTTGGCTTTGTTTACTTTGTTCTGTTCAGGTAATAAACTCTAATGACCTTGGGATAGGATATCCCTGGAGAGATTGAGGACTAATTTAGATGAAGATTTGCTCTTGTCTTGTTCTACTGACATAGAAATGGTGAGAATAAAAATCATTGTGTTCATTTCAGAGAGGAATTTAAAGTGCATCTTTCCCAACAGCTGAGCAACAGATACAGACTTGGACAGGAGTCTGGAGCTGGACTGTGCATCTCTAGTAATTTAACTAAAACTTTGCTGAAATCCCTTTGAATATCACCACATAATTTAGAAGTACACTTAGCCAGTCCACATTTTAAATAGACTTTTTAATCACTACCTTAATAATTTATTGCACTAGCAGAAGGAAGACAGGATAATAAAGTGAAGGATTTTTTAAATTAAAATTCCCTTCAATTTATTTTTTACAGTGACAATACACAGACATTGATAATTGTTACTGTCAAGATATACTTTACAAAGTTTCAGCTTTGTCAAGAAAATGTCAGTTTTTTAAAAAGAAGTTGGAAATAACCAATCTTTTGGTTTGGAGACTTCTGAATACCTTTTGGAAATACTTCAAAGCATTTTTAATAGGGGTTATAGATAAGGTAATCATTTTCAGAAAGGAATAGTGCAGTATTATTATTATTGTTATTGTTATTTATTTTTCTATTAAGCAGATTTTGAGCATTTGCTGGTTTATGAACAAGTTCCCTCCCCATGTAAGACTTTCAATATATTTTGTGCTAACAAGGTTCTAAAGTTCGTAAGTGTTTGTATTTCTACCCCTGTTTAAATGGCTTTTGGAAATTTAGTGGCAGCTTTAGCAGATACAGGCACACATAGAATGTGGGAGCCTACAGTGCTTGTTAAATATTATAAATACTCTTAAAACGAAAAGTGCAGCAAGCACTTTATAAACAGTTTTAATTTATAAGCAATTTAAATTGTTTATAATGAGTAAAGTATTTCAGTTAAGAATACATTTGGCTGTGACTGTGGGAAGTGCTCTGTAAACTGTTGACTGCTTGGAGCTCTTGCTTTAGGCATTTTTTTTTTTTTGGATTTCAAATTCAATTTTTCCTGATCTTAGATAAAATACTTTTCTTACTTTTTCATGAAACCACCTCCTCCCTAAAAAGAAAGCCATAAGCTTTTCATTCCTCTCATCAACCTTTCAAGAACCTGTAAGCTGGAAGTATTTCATGCTTCAGCCATAAATGGTTTTGGTCAACCTATATGTCCTGCCATTATTTGCTCACATTTTCTTTTACATTAGACTCAGAATAGTGTAAGTAGTAAACACATATATCAGAAAGCAACTGCACTCATGTTATTATGGGAAAATAAACACTGACATTTCCTTTGCCTGTGATAATGCAGAGGAAGAGATTTGGTTTACATAATTTCTGTACTTAATAATTGAAATGTGACTGAAAGCAAAGTATGAGGGCCCAACACCTAAGAATCTCTGGAAATGCTCTCCAGGCAGAAGAATTAGTAATCATAGTATAACCCCCCACATAATAAACTGAATTACAAACACCAATAGAAGCCCCATTTAAATAATTTCCAGTAAAATATTGATCATAAATTTTACCTTTTCCTAGTGCTTCTAATGGTAAAATAATGAAAAAAACTTTATCTGGACGCATTGCACTTCAAATTTTACTAGTTAGAGAAGAAATATCAAGCATTAGAGAAAGCACACCTTAACCCCCTGTCTTCAATACAGATTTTGGATCTGGTACCAGGTAGAGCTGTCAGGGATGGTACTTTCAGCACCTGTACTTCACAGTGAAGAATCTTCAGTCTCTCCATCTTGCAGAACCAAGTCTGGTGAAGAAAAGCCCTTGTTTGTTCATGTTCTGTTCACAAGCTAGAGAGAGGATTAGTCCTGGTGGTGTCTGTGGGGTGTAAGGCGAGCAGCCTGTTCCTTCATGACTAATGGGCTTGCACTGAAGTTAAACACTCATCCCATGGAGTTTTCATTTCTACTGCACTGTGGTGATAATTATCTAAATAACTAATAAATGAGGTGCTTCTGCTGGTGTGACTGGGCTCAGATTGCTCACTTTAGTGCAGTGCTGTAAGATTTGTGTTTCCATGACACCCGAGGTGAGCAGTAATAAATGTTATTTGTGTGGGATTCCTGAACAACACTTTTTACAGCCCTCACCTCACCACTGAGCAGCAACAGCAGACACTGGAGGGTCAGGAGCATTGAGAACTGCAAATAGAAGTGCTTAGGAGGAAAGAAGATGTTTTCTCTCAGCCAAAGGTGAAGAGAAACGTGTAAGTTTTGGTACCTCAGTCTGTAATTACCAGTTACAAAAAGCATCTCAGTCTCCTTTGAAAAGGCACACAGCAGGAAATGAAAGAAAGACTTCAAGAGAACAGAGAAAATAAGGTTTCTTTTCATGTAGAAAGGGAACTTTTACTGTATTCATATGTGGCAAAGGAAAACCAGGCTGGAGGAGCAGGGATTAAGGTACTCGTTTCAAGAAATTAGTTGGACATGACTTTTATCCCCCTCTAAACAGATTTAAGTACCTTATCCTGTGCATCTGCACTATAGAGACACCATTTGGGTTCTGTTCTGGGGCTGTAAGACATGCATTGATGAGGCTGACAAGTCCAAGGAGTTTCAGTAAGTTGACAGCAAGTCACTGTCAGGAACATGATTAGAGCAGCTGAGACCTGCAAGGTGGAAGAACATGATATTTGTGCTAACATCAGTTCAAGCTCTTCATTCTATTTAAAATATATTTTTTAGAGTTTTAGTATGGAGAGACTGGATGAAGGACAAGAGAGTGACTCAAGCAGAAATTATTCCAAGAGATCACTCTGGTCTATTCCCATCTTAAAATTGCTCCAAAATTTTTGAAACTGAACTTCATTAGAGGCCATTCCAAAATGCACTGAAGCCCATGGTATGGATGCCTTTCACTTTGTTGTCATGGTTGCATGGTTATTCTGCTAAACAAAACTACCACAAAGGTATTGGAGCTTCTGGAGAAGTTATTGCCTGAGATTTTGTAAAAGCCACATGGCATATGGAAACAGCATATGGAAACTTGTTAACACTGAAAGGTAAGGAGAAAAGTGGCAGTGAGTGATGAACTGCTTGGAAATGTTTAAAAAGCTGAATCACTGTCATCTGCAGAATTCCTGATGGAGCACATTGAGATTGAGATGAAGTCAAGAGTTTTCCAAAGCTCTCCATCACCTGAATGATGGCAAAGGGCTAGACACTAACCATATGTCAACTGCTCATTGCAGAAAGATCTGCTGCCTCCTGAGAAAAAGAGGGTGTGAAGTCATTAGCATAGCCCAGAAATGTGGAAAGTGAGGGATTGTCATGTAACCACACAAAGAAAACTACCTATAAAGATTATACCAGCTAATGAGTTTTTCACACTGCTGCCTAAAACAGGAGAAAGTTTCTGCATTTTTTATCTCAAATAGGATCAGAGGGGTAGTTGAAAAAACATCTGTAACATCAGCAGGGGTGAATTTAGCACCTCTGTGTGGAGGAGATACTTTTACTTGAGCAATTTATCATGCAATGGCAGATCTGAATCCAATAGTAATTAGAGCTTAATTGACTTTACTGGCACATTCAATGTTTTGTACCTTCTCTAATTATGGAATATCCTTTGTGTATATGCATTTTCATCTAAGTTGATTTTTGCAAGAATATTTTCTGTATTAGAATGGCTTGAGGTCCTGTGTTAAAAGTGACGGACTAGTTTAAGAGTCAGCCCTGGCATTGTCACTCACAAGACAATAAACAAACAATAACCTCTTTCATCTTAGTAAATCCCAAAGCTCTGTACAAAGTAAATAATAATTAAACAGATGAACGTTTACTGAAAATATATACATCAAAGAAGATGCATATCACATTAAAAATATATTTAGCTCCAAAACATCCCCACCATCTAGCCATTGCTTATCAGATTTATCTGCATCCAGGGATGAAAGAGCTGTCTGATTTCACAGCCCTTCTAATTAGTGATTCTCTTCCAATTACCTTCAAATTTGGCAGCCTGTGTTACTGCTGTCCTGCCTGTGTCTTTTTCTGGGGTGTTGTGCTGCTGTTGCACTCCCCTTCCCTGTCTGTTTGTCTCTTGAGGCCAACTGAATCCAATCAGAACCTTTCCAGTTGCTTCACCAGTTGCTGGATCAAGATTACCATAAATTCCAGCTTGTTTCTTTATGTTTGCTTCATTTGCCTGAGTAGCTGGGGCCAGGCCAGTATCTCCTCTCCTTCAGACTGGTGTTTGGTGCCCAGCCACTTCTAGTTGCAGTTTGGCAGATTCTTGCATTCAGCTTCAGTATTGTCTGGAATAATGAGAAACAGCTGATTTTACATGAGAAAATTCACAATCTGCCAACACACAGGGCAATATGTGGAAAAGGGACTGACTCAGCCAGCTGTGGTGAAAAAAGGGATTGTCCCTTGAGCATTTTTCCATACCTACCTTGTCAATTGTTCATGTAGTATCTGAATTTTTAAAGATGCAGAGAATTTCTCATCACACTGGAGCATGAAATCTGTGGGTGCTGTAGGGACTGGCAAATTTTGTTCTTATTCTGGTGTCCCAATATGCTTTGTAGGTTAATTTAGGAAATCTCACTTCCTCTTTATTTTTCTGTTTTGCTTCCCTCCCTCTCCCCCTTCATTTTCTCCATGAAATTATTTATTCTTGCATGCAGGGATGCTCTCTGCTGTTGAGTGTATCAAAGGGCATGGCAGTGAGGGGAAACCATTCTTCCATTGTCAGAGAGTCTCAAAACCTGTCTACATCTCTGTCTGTGCACATATCTACATATTCTTTTTTCTAAAAAATACTGTGTAAAACAAGTACTGATCAGATATTTGGAATTATATATGAACAACTCCACTAGCTCCTCCTGGCACTCAGAAAGAATCAATACCTTTAGTTACAGACAGATCTGCCAAGACAGTAAGGGCAGTGAAAACACCTATTCTTTCTGAAGGAATGGATTCAATTTCTAAGTAATTGCCAAGAAATCAATTCAGGCAAATCAGAACGCAACAGCTAATTATGCCTTTTAATTTTGGAAGTGGGTGAATTTATGCCAGAAATCCAGGGGGCAATTGTTGCAGGTAGAGGAAAGGGAAAATCATTGAAAGTCTCTGGAAGCTCCTTTATTCCACTCAAACTTGGAACAACAAATCAGAAGAGTTTTCAGAAACTTTAGGTTTCTGTGTGTATTCTTTTGTCCTGAATAAATTTTTGCACTCCTTCAAAGAGAGAGTTTTGCAACCTCAGCAAATTTTAGCCCCCTTACTTGCAGGTTGCTGTTACTAATACTAGTAAATGGAACTGAAATTCACATGATTTTAGGGTGAAGTCCCAGCTATAGCTCAGCCAGAATTAAAGGCCCCCTTTGACTGCAGGCTTTCTCCCCACCTCCTGCTCAGCAGGTGATGACAGTCTTCAAGAGGTGGTATTTTAGGAAAAGGGCAAACTGTTCTCAGAGGCAGAGAAAGCATCATCACTTATTTCCCTCTCTCTGTCCAGGCTTGTCTTTCTAAGCTGCCTGCTCCAAGCCCAGTTTATTAATGTTCAGCAAATAGTTTTAGCAGCACTCACTGGCTCCACACAGCCTGTGCTCACCATGCTGACCTATCCTAAAGCTGTGCTGTGCTGTTGGCCTCACAGAAGCCCCTAGGAGTGGAGTAGCTGTAATTAAAGGTTTTCAGCTACAGGGCTGTCAAATCCTTTTGTGTATCTGTTTTGGCAAGTGCTTCAAACCCTACAGCAATATTAAATAGACCATCTGTTAGCCTTCATTAGGCTCTCACTCATCAACAGGGCTATTAAATATAACCGAGGTTGCTAAAGGAAACCTTGACATCTTGGCTTCCAATTGGAATAGTGATCAATATTGATAGCAAAAGTATTTCACATGAATTTATTATTAATAGAAAGTTAAATACAGCATAAATATGGATGTTTTGCCCTACAATACAGCTTTGATATAACTAATCTAAATGATATAGTGAAACCCAACTTTATTAGTATCACTATCTGCAATGAAGAGCTCCATGGCAATGGCACTGGCCTGAAAACATGTGAAGGACTGGTCATCACTTTTATGTTTGCTAAATGACTGAGCAGATAGGGCATGCTAAACATAGGGCATGTTATAGGAAAAAGACCTGCAATTACAAAATATGCAGCAGATTTGGCTTATTCTCTTCTTCTTTATAACAACTTCTTACGTATTTAAGGATAAATTATAGTGGCTTCCTTTGTTGTCTCTTGTCTACAGTAAAAATAAGCTCCAAAAACATTCTCTGGAGAAAATATTTTTGATAAAATTTTAAAATTCTCACTGTTCTCCTTTGGACTCTATCCACTTACTCCATGCTTGTAATTAATAGATAGGAATATTCTAATTCCTTGATATTCCGGCTAAGGGATGTTGGACAAATTCCTTCACAAGTTTCACACACACCAATCCCATTTATGAGCCATAAATATATATATTTATATGAGCATCTTGGCCTATTGATACAGAATCCAGTTGTGATTGTATGAAATCCTGAAAGCAATTTTTTGTTAAATTTTCAGATGAGTTGTTTGTGATTTTGATTTTCTGCCTGAAGGAGACGTAATTAAGGGAAACTCAGGGTAACACATCTGAAGTGCAATCTATTTGAGATTGAAGCACTCTTTATAAAAAAGTAAAATGATAGTCAGGCAATCTGAGAAGGTGGCACCAGTACATTTCTATTTGGAGGTTGTTTTCAATTATCTTTTACAGTGCCAGTCATGTGCTGGAATTTTATATTCACACTAATATATCAAGATCTAGCAAAAAATAATTTCCCAGAACATCACTACAACCGAGACAAGTTTGTCCTCTGTGTTGAACTGAACATATTGAAGAAAACCCTAAATATTTGTTCCATTATTGCATAATAAACTGTGGTGAGTGAGATGTGATTCAGATTTGTTAGTGTACATTGATGCAGTTTGAGCAGGGACATTTGTCAGAGTTTTAGTGTGAATGGCCAGATGCTCAGCTGAATCCCATACTCCACATGTCAGCCTGGCCTGCTTTTTTGTCTGATTTCCTTAATACAGAAAATAAACAAAATGAACAGAGTTCTCTTCGACTGCTGCTTTCCCCAATTCTTTCTGAAAGCTCTCCAGACATAATTTGTATCCTTGTACTTCAGAAGTTATTTGGTTCTTATTTTATCGCAAATTAACCTTCCATGACTAAAATTTCTGATTTTGTCCCATATGAATCAAAAGCCACTGATTAAATGCCATAGTTAGAGCCTTATACTCAGGTATATATTAATGTACTTATTTCAGCAGTTCATGCAGTACATCACAATATTGCAACTATAAAATACAAGTAGGTGTAGCACCAAAGGAAAGCCAGGGGGAAATCCAGAAGATTGGGCATGGGAAGCATCCAATAGAAGTCCAAGACTGAATGCCAAGACCTGCACCATTTTTCAAGCAGTGGGTGATCATGAATGTAACTTCTGTCCTATAATTAGCTGTGATGTTCAACTGATAGGATATTGGTGTGGTATTTCAGGAGTGCACTGCTCCAGCACACCACTGATAGAGAGTTCACAGAGTTAATAACCCTGAACCCTTTGATGAACCCAATGTCCTAGATGGACATTGAAATAATTTATTCTCATTGACTGAAATCTTTTCCAAGGAAATGGACCAGTTGGTTTTGTTGCATGTAGGATTACAGCAAACTGGTCAAAAGGGAGATAAGTTCAAAGAAGACAAATTGTGGTGTGTCAGTAACAGAACTGGACATGAAAGTCATAGCTAAGGTTGAGGAATGGGTAGCATGTAAAGGTAATAAAAATGATTAAGTCCTGCACTATGATTATGTCCTTTGATGATTACATAAATGTCAGTTCATAGTGACAGGGAGGACTCTTCCTCTCCAGTCAAAGGTATGCTTTTCTGCTGGTCTGTCTGTGCTGACAATGATTTTGTGGCACATGATGGATCAGATCAAAGACTGATGTATCTGAAAGGTTGAAGAATAACCCTGTGCACCAGTCCAGACTGGAGGTGAGCTGCTGAAAAGCAGCTCTGTGAAGAAGGACCTGGGGGTCCTGATGCTGTCCATGAGCCAGCCGTGTGTCCTGCCACTTGTATCCTGAGGTGCATTAGGAAGAACATGGCCTCTTTGAGGGAAGTAATCCTGGCCCTCTACTCAGCCCTAGTGAGGCCACATCTGGAGTGCTGTGTCTGGTTCTGGGCTCCTCAGGACAAAAGAGACATGGGGCTCCTGGAACAGGTCCAGAAGAGGCCACAAAGATGATTAAGGGGCTGGAGCATCTCGCTTAGGATAGGCTGAGAGAATTGGGCCCGTTCAGCCTTGAGAAGAGATGACTGAGAGGGGACCTCATCAATGCCTATGAGTGTCTGAAGGGAGGTGTCAGAGGATGGACCAGGCTCTTCTCAGTGGTGCTGGGCAACAGGACAAGAGGCAATGGACAGAAATCTGATGCACAGGAAGTTCACCTGAATAGGAGAACGAGCTTCTTTACTATGTGGATGATTGAGCACTGGAACAGGCTTCCCAAGAGAGATTGTGAAATGTCTCTCACTGGAGACAATCCAGAATATTCTGGACACAGACCTGTACCATGTGCTCTGGGATGACCCGGGAGGCTGGATCAGATGGCGCTCTATGGTCCCTCCCAGCCTTATCTGTTCCATTATTCTGTGATTCTGTGAAAGTTAACTTTATTTTTGGCAAGTTAGTGTCAGAATCAATTTTCAGGATCACTGAATGACTTTACAGATGCTGATGTCTTCACAAGACCAAGAATAAACAGCAAGACTTGGCAACAATTTAGTTCTGTGTCAGAGTAAGATGATCTTTATCTGCCGTCCAATTCAATGACTCTTTTGGGACACAAGCTAGTTTGGCTGTGTGCCATGCTGACAGGAATCCTTGCCCTTAGGTAGGATGCCTGTTGGTGCAGTTGTAATTTTATTCCTTTTTATTCTGTGCCCAAAAACACTCTTATAAAGAAATGTCACCCTGTATTTACAGCTATTGTTTTAAGATTATTCTTGTCACTTTTTACATACTTTAGGACTAATATGTGTAGGCAAAAATGCTTTAATTTCACTCTTTTAATTGCTGGGGGGAAAGGAGCAACTGTTTCATTTAGAAGGAAGGCTCTCAAGTTCTAGTAAAAGAGGGCTATCATATATTGGAGGTCACTCAGAAATTTCATTTCTGCTGAGACTTTCTGAGTTCTGTATATTTGCCTTGAGAGATTTCAGCATTTCTTAATAACTGAAACCAATCACACAAAAGAGTGTCTGAATGTAATTAAATCAGTCCTAATTGTTTATATAATATTTACAGTTTTCATGGCCCCAACACATAAACAAGTTCTGGAGCATCTATTTATGCAGCATTGACCTTCACACAATGCTGTGTGTGGCTCAGCATACTCAGTGAAGGTTGTGACTTTCCCATACTTTTCTGTTTCCTGCATTGCATTATTGACATAAAAACTCCAGTGGGTAAGACACTGAGAGAAACAGCCAACAGCTCATGGGGAGATGTTTAAAGGAGTTGCCATCTGGGAGACATGGCAGGGGCTGCTATGGCTTCCTAGGCCACAACCTGTCGATGAAGCTGCAGTAGCTGAGAGTTGTGCATTCTTGGTCCACCAGAACTGGAAACCAGTGATAAATTATTCCTGTGCCTTTTAAACTTTTCAATGGGACAGATCACAAGCATGCACATCACTATTTCCTGTTGACCAAATGACCTGTGGTAGGTTGCATATTTGCGTGCTCAGTTTGGTTGTGCAGCTACAAACCATGTACAAAGCAAATTACCCATGTAAAGGGTTTATAAGCAATGAACTTGTGTAGAGTTTCATAGTCTTGTGCAAGAGCAATCTCAGACAGTGATAATAGCAAGAGTAAGGAGGAGAAGATTCAGCTGGACAGAGACAGAAACAGCCTTTTTTTAGTGGTATCTTCTAGTCCAAGTAAATGATAGATAAGGGTAAATAGCAGAAATAAAATGAAGGGAACGATGGCTGACAAATGGCAAAGAAGGAGGAAATTTTTCTAGCATGGAAGGTGGCTGAGGCGAGATTAGTCTCAGAGAGAATTAGGAAGTGACTAAGAAAATGAGAGGGTGAAAGGTGTGTGCAAGGGAATGGGGAAGTAGAGCGAAGGAGATGGAGAGTAGACAGCAGCCAGTTCATCATCAAGTCCAAAGTTAATCCTCTGGAAAACAATGTGCTTATACAATAGGAGATGGTCCTTCCCTCAGCAGCACATAATGAAGCACTTTTGAAACACAGTCCATGGCTTTAACATGTGTCCAGAAGCAGAAGACGCTTCCCATGATTGCTGCTATTGCTCAATTGACACGGTGTGTCACCTTGGTTTGTATTCCCTGATCTGGATGAAGCTGGGTCATCTCTGATTAATTCTCTGACCTAGAGGAATGCTGGAAGTATAGAGGAGTGTCTATTAATCCTTCTGTAATGCTGTGTACCTTCTGTGTATTCCTCCTATCCATAGTAACTTTTGGAGTTTTCTTTGGAAATCTTTTGGTTTAGGAGTGGGGCATCAATTTAAAATCCCTAAAATGGAAGGATATCCCCTGGCAATAATTACTGTGAAAGTCCACAGTGTGCAGATTCATGTTTTTCACCTGTAATGGGAAAGTTAAAAGTAATGATGGAGTTCTGATTTGGTTCATCTAATCACTGAATTCCAAACTAACAGATTCTCTTGGGCATGAAAAACTGGGCCAGAATTATCACGAGAATAGATTGCCTCTTGGTATTCCTGAAAGGAACAAGGGCATGTTAATAATAGCAAAAATGAAAAATAATTAAAAATAGAAGGTCTGATTCTACCTGCATCAGGATTTTGTTTGCTGTTTTGCTGAAAAGGGGAAGGTTTTTGTATAATAGACCAGATTCAACTTATCTGTGGTAGCTTGTGCTATTTAAAAATATAATTTTAAGTAATTACTAACTTTTAACAAAGACTTGCTTCATTTTTTTTTCCTGAGTTTTCCTTTTCTTATTTGCCAGAAGATTCTAACTGAAAATATTCTGTAATGACTAGGTAAATAGTTATCCGAGGCTGTACTTTTAGCTAGGGGTGTGTGAATTAAATGACCCTGTCGTTCTCTTGTGTCTTTATTCTGTGATTGTTCTGAGCCTGTGCAATGTTTCTATGACCTTCACTACAGGATTAATGGGAGTTATTTCCTCTATTGGTGCAAAGCAATTATGCATGCCATCCTGCTCTGAGATGGTTTAAATGAAAGTTGCCAATAGAAATGTTAACCTTCACCTGTCATAATGCTATTATGTTATCTTGGGCTAATGGTGAAAAGAAGTCATGATTTCATTTTATTTAAATTTCAGCTGGGTATTTGACCATAAAATTATTTGTAAAAGGAAACATAATAAAGACAGTAGATCAAGAGTTCAGCAGTGAAAAAGAAAAGTGTTGTGCTATTGTCTGGAATGTAATTATAAAAAAAGCTTCAGTGTAAACCAGAACAGATGAGGCCTAGGTACTCAAAAGATTCTATACATGTGAAGGGACTGGCTTCATCACTGTCCTTTGAAAATTCCAATATTTGACTATTTTATTATGGTGATGTTAGTAAATGCTCATGAAAATGGCTGACACAAGATCACAGTTAAAGTTTTCAATCTGAATATCCATCCTCAAATCAAAAGTAGGGGCTAGTCTAACAGATTGCCTTGAAGCCAATTCTAGTTTTATTTTGTTTTCTTATGTTCTCTATAAACACAGTTTGGTGAAAATGAAGGCTAGGTAGTATGGATTCTACAAGAGCAGCACAGAATGTAATATAGTGATGGTACATCTGGTCATTCCCATTATGTGTGACTGTGTGAGACAAGTGTGAAAAACAGTGTAAGGAAATCAGTCAGAGAAAGAGTGGGCTGAAGTGAAAATAGGTTGTCATATGAATATATATACACATGTCAAATAGGTTGTCTGGGACTAAAAAACAATAATTGTAATTGTTTCAAGACGAATAATAAGATATTATTTCTGGCAGAGTGTAACAGAAATAGGCTTAAAAGAACAGCACTGTGTAACTGGTAATCAGATCCCTGCTTTACACTAAAGCACTATATATTCTAGAATAAGTTGCTCTTCTTCTCAGAATGGGAGAAAGTTTTCCTAAAAAGTATAAAATCATATCATTGCAGGAAGCTAATAGGAAGAAATTAATTCCTGGTGAATCAACATTTTTCAGCAGAAAAAGGTGTCCCAGAAATTTCTGTTCAAAAAGATGAACCATGGGCTCAACATTGCATTCTGCAAACACTAAATTCATGTAAATTGCTCTTGCTTGGTGGAACTACTTGAAAAAAACTTGCTCTTTTTCATGAGGTAGGATTAAATTCTTAGGGTCAGAATTTGGTATACAAGAATATATAGACAAAAATGCCATCACTTAAATTCCATCTGAATTCTGGATTATCTCCCCTGACTTTAGTTTATATCTTCTGAGTGTCTTGCTTTGGCTTACTTGTTTTATTTGATATTTTAAAAGCAATCATTATTAGATAGGGTACAATGGTGTTTGTCCTATTTCTTTATTATAGAACCTATCAATTTTGGAAGCACAGGGTGATCAATGTATAGAAATGCAGAACTGAACCCAACTGCTCTGGCCAGAGGATGATTGCACCCTGATGAACTTGTTGCATTGTTGCTGATCCCAGGTAGTGAGCCAATTTACTGCATCCTGTTGGGAAACCTGCATGAACACACACCTGCAGCCAAGGAAAACATAAGGGGATACAGGTTTCAGTGATAGAAATGAACCTTGTTTTAAGCCTTTGCACTGATAATCCACACTCAATTTTAATTTTTGCAGTCTCTTTAGATTGCAGCAACAATGAAGTTACATTTGTTTGCCTCTCCTTTCCTGTCAGGATAGGGACAATGTGATCCTAGCAAATGCATCAGTGAGACTTCCCATTGCATATCTATTAATAACCATGCAGTACTTGGGTCAAATGCAAGGCACAATCTGACTGGGAAACATGGAGACAGTTAAATTGAATCTTGGCATCTATGTGGAATATCTTGTACCACTATAATTACATTATCAAGGTGAAAGATAGGCAAATATGAAACAGTCATTGAAATTAATAGCATGAAGTGTAGCATTTACAAAGGAATATATTATTTTCTTCGTATCCTTTAATACCTTCCAGTTGCAAAGGATCTTTTATTTAATGTCATCACAGCAGGAGTTTAGCAAACATGTGACTACCTTTTTTAATGAGGTCATTTAATGAAGATTGTTCTTCTCTTATTCTGATTTTCATCCCATATTTCCTTCCCTGATCCTATTTGCCATATTTTCATAAGCTTTTAGAGAGTACAATTCTGTAAGTCTTCTCACCTTTTCACATCTAATCTTTACTTGGTTTGAAGCTGCAGCATTAGAATATAAGTACTTAAAAATCAAATTCATGGTATCATTAATGTGGAGAGTACACTCTTCCACTGAGCTGTTCTGCAGTTATATTGCAGATATGATCATGCCATAATATGGCAATTTGCCAAGTCTGTAATAAGAGCAATGGAGATATTTATCAGTTCTGTAAGTTGCACACAAAATTTCAGTAAGAAGTGGGAAAGAGTTTGGGTTTTGTTCATGCTTCTAAACTGAACAAGGACCTGCGCAAACGAAATACAATTTGTTTGTCTCAAAGACCTTATCACTTAAAATGGCAATGCAGACAAAGGGAATGCCACTCATGTTTTAATGCAGAAGATAAAATTGCAGACAGACAAAAGTATTGCCTTGTGTCAAGCAGAAAGATTGCTGGGGATCCAGGACTTGACCTGCAAACCAGTGTCTTTGGCCACCACTGTATTGCAAGTCTACCTGGCCTGTTCACCTGTCATCCAGACCCATAAACTCAGTTTCTGATGTGTATTCTCTGTGTGAAGAGACTGAAATGAAATAAAATGGGTCAGCCTTGTGTCTTTTGAAACAGTGTCAAAACTCTATGGTTTCATTCATCTTTTGCATTAAAAAGAGCCATGAACTCTGTACAGCTCACAAAGTTCAATCCTACATGGATGAAACTAAGATGAAAGGACATGTGAAAAACTTTACATGTGACTGGGTTTGATATTGCTCAGGGAAGTTAGCATTTGACACCATTAAGGGTAATAGCTGAGCTGGGATGGAGGGACTGAAGAATAGGCCCTTCAACTGAATCTATCTGCTCTGATTTAGAATTACAGTGTTTTTTTCTACTCAAATAAAGATCTTTAACCTAATGAGCAACTCCAGTTTACAGGAGCAGAATATATGGACAGATAAGGGAGGACTTAGAAACTGATACATGCATTGAAGGGTGTATTGCTGATGACTTCTATGGTATTAAATGAGAATTAAAGAGACTTAAAGAAGCCATGTGATGGAAAAAGAAAATTAAAGATTAATTACTTCATGGGAAGCAATTTCTTGGAGCATTCTTCCTGGTTCATCATGTTCAGAATTATGAGGCAGGTAATTACCAGTTCTTTCCATTTCTCACACTGTGTGGAGACCAGATCAATACAACTCTTTTTACAGTCACCCCAGTACTTATCTATTCTACACTGGAGAAAAATATCTATCTCCTTTGATTCAAGAAGAAAAGATGGGTGCAAGATGAGCAGACACTTGACTTGTACTCTGTCAGTGTCTCTGCTTTGGACTGCCTGCCTGACAAGATGAAAGACAATTTTATGTTCAGGGCTTTTCTAGAGGGAAGGAAAAAAACCCCTCCAGCCTGTGATGCATGATTAGCTACTACTCACAAAGACTTTCTCCTGAAAAACATTCTGGAGGGGTCCTTCAGAGCTACCACATCACAAATAACAAAGGACAATGCTGATTGTTTAGTTAAGCTACCACCAGCTGATCCCTCGACTTCCCGTTCCCTGTGTTACCCTGACACTAATGGCTACCTCAGAGCACACAAGCTGCACATTCCTGGGAGAGTGCTTGAAAGAGTCAGTGTATGCAAGAGCAGATAATTTTTTTTATCAGCCTGGTGCCTGCCTTATCTCAATAAATTTTCCACTGTAGTCGCTTGCTACATACAGAGAGATGGACTCCTGCTAAATGCACTGCCCAAGACATGCTGCTGCCCTGCTCCTCAGACACTGAAACAAGCAACTGGAATTAATAGAAATGAGGAGCACTGTGAGGTGACTCCAATTTATTTATGTCCTGGTTTCAGTTGGGATAGAGTTAATTTTCCTCCTAGCAGCTGGTAGAGTGGTGTGTGTTGGATTTTGTTTGAGAATAATGTTGATAACACACTGATGTCTTAGCTGTTGCTAAGCAGTGCTTACACCAAGTCAAGGATTTTTCAGTTTCCCATGCTCTGCCAGGGTGCAGGTGCACAAGAAGCTGGGAGGGGTAATTCCATGCCACAGAACATCATTCTCAGTGTATAAGATGGGAGGATTGGCTGTGAGGGATCAATCCCTGCTCAGACATGCTGGGCATCAGGCAGCAGGGGGTGAGCAATTGTATTGTTTATCACTTGTCTTTCTTTATTCCTCTCTTTTTATTTCCCCTTTTAAAAAAAAAAATATTTCTTCCTCTCTTTCTATTTCTCCCTTTTCATTATTATATTACTATTATATTTTATTTCTATTATTGAACTGTTTTAATCTCCACCCAAGACCTTGACACTTTTTCCCCCTCAGTTCTCCTCCCCACCCCACCATAGGGGCACAAAGTGAGAGAGTGGCTGCATGGTACTGAGTTGTTGTCTGGGTTTGAACCTGTACTCAACCCAAATACAGCTTCAGCTGGAGCAGGAGGCATTCAGGTCAGCTTGCAGGAGGACCCTTTTTATGAGAAGGAAATAGAAGTTCAGGTTGCCAGAGGAATGTGCCAAGACCTCAGCTCTGGGTCCTCTTGAAGAGGTAGATGAACTTCTGTCAGGAATAATTTAAATGTAGTTTTTATTGCTTCGAGAAGAGATACGGAGAATGTGCCTTCTGGAGGTATCTTTCAAATCCATTTGTCTAGTGTGCTACTTTTTCTTCTGTCCAGGCTTAAAGATGAAGCCCTCCCAGGCTGGAGATGCCTAGGGAAAGCTGGAATTCAGATCAGATATGCAGTATCTGATTCAGCTTTTCTTAAGGGATTCAAGCTTTAATGACTGAGTTTTAAGGAGTTCTAGCAGGCATTTTATCAATATTGCCTGGCTCCAGAGACAGGACGGGGTCATGGGATGCAAAAGACCTGTGTTCCTGGCAGAGCAGTGTGGTTAAGAACAAATCTTTATGAAATGGAGAACCTAGGGAAAAATACATAAATTAAAGCATAATTTTTTTATTTTAAACTTTAAGCATGTAGAATGGAATTTAAGGAAATTTTGGAGAGTCATTTCAGATGTGCTTAACACTGAACCACACATGTTGGATCATCATGAGCACTGGTTAGTTACCAAGACCATGTACTGACACAGAATGACTCATT
This sequence comes from Notiomystis cincta, assembly GCA_013398075.1. Taxonomy (NCBI): domain Eukaryota; kingdom Metazoa; phylum Chordata; class Aves; order Passeriformes; family Notiomystidae; genus Notiomystis; species Notiomystis cincta. The sequence continues at coordinate 52,277 of VZRX01009422.1, read as the reverse complement.
TTCCACTTTTGGGTGCATCCTCAAATTCTGTTTATCTCAAGTTTGATGTGTCATCCCACAGAAAAATAAGCAACCAACATACAAACAAGGACTATGAGATCCCTCAAAAAACAAGAGAAATATACAGAGATTGTTGAAGAAACAGTAAGCAGGTGATAATGACCTTTAATTAAATAGTTAGATTACAGTAAAGATGATGATTTCATCCTTTATCTTCCTTTCTTAAGTGGATGCTTCATAGCATTAGACTGTATTTACTGCCCCCTCACACTGATTTTCCTGTAATACAACTTCAAACACTTTAAGAAAAAAGCCAGACTTATAAAGGAAAGTGATCAGAAACTATTGTTTCAGTGCCAATTTTACAAAAAAATTAGTTCAAAGGTTTAGTAAATAAGAAGACAACATTAAAAAAGCTATTTTGTATCATGATTCTTAGAAGTTCTTGCCTCCTTTCCATTGCTGGATCATGTTTGTCATAGCACAAAATTAAATTTGAAGGGGCCCACAGAGTTAATTTTCCTGAAATAATACCTCAAAGTAATGGCTACGTTGATTCAGACACATTGTATCTGCACATTTGCATATTAAATAAAGGTCTGTCTTCCCCCAAGATGTTAGCATAACCTTTTTAATAAATTCCCAATTAATTTTATCAAACATATTTGAATAAATAAAAGATGAACAGAGAGATGAGGTAGAACTCTGCCCTCTAATGTAGACAGCAAGCAGAAACAAAGGTGTTTTTTCATTTTTTGGTTAATTAACTTTGTCTTCTGGGAATAAGAGTGAGTCTTCAATTGAAAAGATGCAACAAAGAACAAAAATATGTATAAATAAAGAATCTGAAAGAATAAAAGGGAAGGCTAAAAAAAAAAAGCACACTTTCCAAAAGATTACTATCATATATTACCTAATTTAATTAAAATTATAGTCAATGCTGCCATCTGTTCTAGAAGGCCTACAAGCTACCACTTCTAAAGAACAGGTATAAAGGCTAAGGCAAAATATTTTTATAGAAGACCATGTCAGCTTACTGCAGGGTGGCATTCATCTCTTTTTGAAGATTTCATTTCTGATCATTATCTTCATACTGGGCTACAGGTTTGAGTCATCAGAGACATTCCTGACTTCCCATTTGTTAAATGCATTGTCCACAGGAAAAAAGAGAGAAGCATACTTTAGACAGATGAAGAATATTCTGGTGATTTATTTCAGTTAACATGGAGTAAAAAAAAAAGTAAAAAAATCAATTTTCCCACTCCTGCAGTACACTTGAAAACCTTTAACTTGATTTTATGTAGAACATTAAAAAAGAGATTATATGAGTATGAAGTTTGAAGAATACATACATGTAAGTGCTTTTTCCAACCTGATTTTATTTTCTCGACTGTATTCTATACAAAAAAACTGTTCAGGGTGAGGCCATAAAAAGTTCATCTGATAGTACTGGCTGAGGCTTATTGCAAATGTGGCTTGTTGCACACAGAAAACACTGCTCAGAGCATAAATCAGATCAACACATCTCCCTGCAACTGTTTGTTTAGATGTTCCCTCAAGGCTGGCTCAGTGTTCAATTACTCCTGCTAATGAAATAAGGGAAGAGGGCCAAATGGTAAATGACTAGAAGTTATCTCTTTATAAAATAACAGAATGGAAGAGAAATAGTACCACAATATCATAATCCTCAAAGTGGTGAACCAGGCAAACTAAGGTTTGCTGGGCAGGGACATGAACAAAAGTATCCTCAAGTCAAGCTTATACAATCAGAGTTTATCTCACAGTCCCTGATGTTCCCAGAGCTCCTCCTCTGTGCACCTCTTTGTTATCATTTCCCAATGGCTGTGCTCTCTGAGCCTCTGAGCACTGGGGCTTCCATCCGAGCTGGGTCATTCTGCCACTTAGAGAAAACACCTCTAGAGCTCTCTCTCTATCACTCCATCTGGAGCCTTTTCACACCAAGAACATTCTCTTGCATAGTATGTGATTATTCCTTGGTTCTGCAGGATTGCAGATATAATAAAGGGTGACAATAGCTGGACACTAAAACAGACTCTATTGCAAACCTACTCACGGACCTCATACCCACATGATTTTTTTCAACCCCCCATTTAAAAGCTTCAAATTAAATTTACATTTCAATTCTTACAGAAGATGGGGATGATGAGGTACTGCAGAGAGCATCTTAATAAAGTTGGCATAGTATTAATTGTCATTCTTTTCCAGCTAAATATTCACTAATGATAATGACTCATTTTGCCTCATTATTTTTCTAGTTAAGGGCTTTATATTGTCATGGGTTTTAATCTTCCTTCTTTGCCTATATTTCTAATCCACAAGGTCTTTCTCTTCGCCCTTCCTCCCTTATTCAAAGCCAGCAAAATTTTCACTACCCTTGTTCTCTTAGGAACAAGCTATTTGTGGTTTAGCCCAGCATTTTTGTGTTCAATCATATTTCTTTTCTTTGTTGTCAACCCTTTAAAGATGTTCGTCTTGCTTTTCTGTAATTTATAGCTTCTCAGAAAGTCTAATCAATTTATACCTTCCCCACAGGTTCAGATCCAGCTTACAGTGCTGGCTGTTTGAAATTCACAGTAATAGGTGTTGCATTTTTGATAACACATTTACTAGTGTGTTAGCCAGGATGATTTATAAAGGGTGCGTGGGAGGGTTTGATTTTTTGCCATCCTTAACACAGATGAATTAGGTGAAATATTTCTCAATCAAAAGCTGCCATACAAAGCTTGACTTTCAACCACAGCATAAGCTCATTCAAATGGGATCTCTGAGCTTGAGGCATGCCACAAAATGCAGCACTACAGCAGATGGATCCTTCCAAGCAGCCTGTAGCCATGCAGGGGGAGAAGGCTTCACTGGAAACTGCTAAAATATTAAGCTCTCCACAAGGACAGCAAGAAATCTGTGCTACTCTCAGTAGACATTGATTTGCTTAGGTTAGTTCCTACATGGGGGGTTTGTGGGCAAACCATTTTCTCTTTTAGTTCTAGCTGGAGTAAAACTTCCTCCAAGCAATACCAGTGAGCCCTTGATTTTTGAGCACGAAAACACACTGTGAACCTCAAATTCAGCAGCCCCTCAGACACGAACCAAAAAGGGTCATTCATGTAGAAACAATTTGATAGGCATATTCCATTTCCCCTTCTAAGGAAGGATTCTCCTGACATGAGCTGTTAAGGTCAGTGCTTCAGGACCCACAAACTTACTGATGCTTCAAGCTGGCCCAGAGCTGCTGTTTCACTACTCTGGCGCTTCCACCTGCTCCCTCACCCTGAACTCCAACATTTCATTTCCCTGTGTTACAAGAGTGTTTGGCCTTTGAGCCCGTGGTAATTATCAGCTCTAAGGTAACAGTAAGAGAACACAGCCTCCTTTCCCTTTATTTCTAGTGTCTGCTCAAGGACCCCAGAGATGCAGACAGGGAGAGGTGAGAACAGAGAAGCAGGAGCAGCACTGAAGATGAATTTCCAGCAGAGGTCACGAGAACTCCCACATCATCTGTGGTCTTTCTTTAGAGAGAATGTGTGACTACAAGGTCTTTTCCTTCTTCAGAATCAGCACTAGCTAACACTGCTCCTGAAATCAGAAAGCAGAGGGGCCTGAAATAAAAATCTTTATCCTTACCAACAAGCACTTATATGGAAGCACCAGTGACTTTCTAACCTGCATATTTTCATAGTCAGAGCCAGGGTTCTGCCTCCAGAAAAAAATCCCCTCACTTAGGATATAGACTGGCACCAAAGCTCTAAATCAGAAGAAAAAAAAAAATCTTTAGCCTGCAATCAGCAATATGCACTCATAGCACAAGTTTCACCACCCAGTGACCTTTGGTAAACTTGGCCAGCCCATTTGTAAATGCTTATTACTGAGTTGTTTCCTTCTATTCCTGCCCTGAAGGCAGAAAACCCAAACACAGATGTTTCTACTTCAACTAGTGTCTGAACAAAAGTGTGTCTAGGTATTTTCCAGTTTCTACAGCTGGAAACTGATATACTATTCCAGGCAACTCTGTCTGCAGTCAACTCACATAAGATATCTGATTGCTTTTATACTTCAATATTTGGAAAGCTATCCATGAGAGTGTCTTTCCACAATATTGCCAACACTAACAAAAAACTTACTGAATAGAATACATTTCTTTTTATTATGTGACACTGTAATAATTGATTAACTGTTAATGTGAAGGTGCATATGATTGATTTTATTTTGCAAAAGTGTATGTCATTCTCTCTCCTTAATTTGGAATGGCTTAATTTCTTCACCTCATCTCACAGAGAACCTCAATGAAATGATTACAATAGTCCACTTTTAACAAGGCTGAAGTTACCCATCTTTGAATGTGGGGAACTGTCTACAATTGAAATTCCTTGGCCTTGAGGATCTAGTTTTTGTTACCATTTATTAGAATGAGCACAGCCACTTTTACAGTAGCACCTGGAGCTACTCAAGTGCAGGAAGTCTAATATAACCCCAGAGGAAAAGACACTGCACGTGCACACAATCAGAAAATCTTATTACTGTCTGGGATTTTTGGATAGAAATATAAGAATCCTACTGAGAGCCCTAAGGGAAATTAAGGCAGTACAGTCTCAGGCAGAAAAGACACTTCTCCTTTATGAGATAATTGATATTTCATTTAAAAAAAAAAATTACAACGTTTTGTTAAGAGAAAACCTCCCCATAATTATCAGCTATCTGTGAAAGACAATAAACTTTTGGACATAAAAAGAGTTCTCCCCACAGTCCCCTTTTTAGGGGGCTGCAATAAACACCTGCTTGGAGCAGGACTCTCAGACAATGTATCTGGAAGTTTACTTTAAAATTAAATGTAATAAACAGCCTGGGATGCCCAGGCTTATAAAGGAACTTGTTCAACAATTCTGGAAGCTGAGATTCTGAGATTGCATATAAAATCTGTTGCCCAGGAATTAGGACATGGGAAATTTTACATTTCCTGCCTCTGAAGTGTTTACATGATGGAATATTCTCCATCCCTGAGATCAGGATCCTGAGTTGGCTAAGGAAACCAGGTGGCAGTAAAGTACCTAAAAGTGCAGGAGCCATGCCCAAACTTTGTTACAGCTTTGGCAAAACACATCATTCTTTGTCACACATACTTGCAAATCAGCATGTATGGTACTGAAATGTAAACATTTCTTAGTAAACCTAGCACTCCTAATAGCCTTGCTGCAAAAGCCCCTCATAAATAGCTTTCCAAAGGCCAGACAAAATGCTTTTCAAGAATGCAATCAATCATCCAAGAACCACCCTCACAAAAATCACCTTTCTTTTCTGCTGTACCTTCCTAAAGCCTTCCTCGGATATAAGAAGAAAATATTAATGCAGCCAGGAAGGAAATACAATATTTGTCAATGCAACAAAGTTCCACACTTATTTTTCAACANTGTATATATATGTATATATATATATATATATTTCTTGATATTGGCTCTATGGCAAGAGCACCCCTTAACTTCCTCTCCTCTCTCCTTATGGGATATTGTTGGAGTGAATTTTGAGGTTTCTCCTGTAAGTATCAAGTGAAATAGAGTGTTGAGTAAATTCTTATGGAATAGATGTCCTCTAGGCATATCTTAATTAGTCACTCTTATACAGTGTCTTTGTTTCATAATCCTGATCCCCTACAAACAAGGGCTACCCTCAATGCTTGGGAAGCCCCTAGCAAGGGACAGGTGCTCTCCTAAAGAAACAAGAGGCCACTGAATGCAATGAAAGCATAATACAGCTTTTTTTTTTTTTTTTTTCTGATTCAATATTTTTCTATGTTAGGAAACGAGAGAGAATGGAGAATTTTTCAGTAAACCAAAACGAGAGAAATCACAAAAGTCTTGTAGCACCACCCTATGTATTTTGTCAGCAACATGACTTTACTTCAAATGATGGCTAAAATATATTGTTTGCCGTGCCCCTTGATTTGTTAAACCATAATCATGAAATTGAATTACAGAACAGGAACGATAATAATAGATGAAACTATTATGTGTCATAGAGAGGCAATTATGCTGTAGCTAATGATCTTTACTAATGGGATAAGATATACTGCCACATGTGCCTTGAAGACCATCATCAGATAAAACGGAGTAATCCATCAAGCAAACCTTTAAGGCAGTGTTTAATTTGAGAGGTGAAAGAAATAAAATTGGACTTTGGAGGGCATCGCGAATTCCATCCATGTAAGGAGATAGAATATTGATCTAATGAACTACATGAAGTCTAGACTGTATCATTTACCTGGAGCCTGGAGCAACTGGATGCACACACATGCATAACCAAAAGGTTGGGGGAGTATAAATCAGCTTTTCTCACTCAAAGGCAATGTGGTGTTCCATACAAGCTGGAATATGATTACGTCCTGGCTACAGATTACACACCACACATTAACAGCAGGATTTCTACTGAATGTTGTGTGGCTTAATCAAAGAACCTGGGCAATGGTGCCTTGCATTTGTCCCTGCCAGGGACTTAACTATAAGGAAAAAAGGGTGTTTAGACAACAGTCAGAGGTTTTTTTGTCATTGCTGTGTTTCTCTTCGCTAGGTAATTTCAGTGTTATTAACTGCATCCATTCTTCATTCTCCACCATGCTCCACCATGGGCAGCTCTGTCCAACAGCAGCAGAGGTTACTCTTGGGCCCACTCACACCAATCAAACTGTCTGGTTACAGCTGATAGCAAACACTTGACTGGATTATTTTCATGATGAATATCCCTGTGCACTAAGACAAGAAGGTATTTAAGTTAGTATCCAAAAGAGAAATGTCTAAGCCTAATTGTGTGTGGGATATATGTATATATTTATTCTTATAGTCTCTGAATGGCATCTAAAACAATTGCAATTCATTTGCAGCAGCTTGAGAGAAGTAAATGCCAATAGAAAGAAGTGACATTTATAAATACTGACTAAATGAACAATGTAAAACCAGAATAACCCCCAAATCCCCATGCCTTCCCTCTCTTTCTCAAAAGAACTCCTGCACTTCCTTCAACCTTTAAGAGGAAGACAGCAAAACCAAGTGGGAATAATCTACTCTTGAAATTTTAACTGACTGTATTATTGAGTTTTCTGCATGACAGATGTTGACCTATATTTAGGACCTGTGTATAAATCTGAGTAAAAAGGGCTAATAATAAATGTGTGTTGTGTCGGGTGTGCTTCATTCTCCATCCCCCATCACACCATGTGTTCCATGTATTTTGAGTATTGATGAAAACTGTATTGATTGAGGAGGTTTAAGAAGCAGGCTTTCATTCTTAGAATAATGTTAAGTCTCATGTAGGCTCCCTGCAAATTCAGAGGATTTGCATGAGACTGAGCCAATTATCTGAGATTCAGCCAGCAGAATGTCGGGAAAAGCCAATCTGAGTTAATACAGAAGGTTCAGTTTTGAGTCAGAGACTGCAGCGTCTCAGAGAGAGGAACATAATTCTGCCTCTGATTAAACACAATGTGATGTGCCAGGAGATTCAAGACAAATTACAGAATCAGTCAAGAAACTGCAGATACTGTAGCAGTCCTGTTTCCTTTGTGCATTTTGGCCTTGTCTTCTGTAGCAAACAAGGTATTAATCTAAAGAAAATCCTTAACTTGTTATGGATTTCCACTTTAAATCTGCTATCTAATATAAGTGTTATCTTAAACCGATTATGTTTTACACTTGGGTTTAATGTAGTAAAAAACACATGAGATAATTCTACCAATTACTTCTTGCAACTTTCAGTTGTATGTGTGAGAAAAAGAGCAACATGGGCAGGTGGCTATTTTAAATGCTTGTAAAATTCAGTTCATTCTGGTAGGGGACTCTGTGAAATTTCATTCCAAGAAGACTTTAAATGCCCTTGTCTTCTCTATCAATCTGGTGATGTAATATGAATAAATGTCTAGCCATATTAAATGAAAATAGAAAACTCTTGACTGGAAAGCAGTGCATGGTTGGTAACATGAACAAAAATATGAGGCCTAAACCAAAGGCAGGTGCTTCAGGCAGTAAGCAATCTGGATATAAAATTAGCTCTGCTGGAGCCAATATTCATAGGTATTTTAGAGAAACTGAGCCTTCTGCATAAGATAGAAAACAAAATGCAGCAGGGAATCTGCCCCACAGAGGAAGTTAGAAAAATGAAATGTCAGATCTGCAGTTCCCATGAGGCACCTTGGCAACATCACTTCTCATAATAAAATAATAATAATAAATCCCCACAAAACCTGGAAGAAACACTTTCTGTTTAAAAATCAAAAGGCAAAAATATTTAATAAAAATTTTTCCACCAGTCTGATTTTCATTGCCAACTACATAAGCAGTACGAAGCTGCTTGTTTTTTTTAGGACCAACACAGCATTAATTAAGTTATTGGGAAATACCCATTATAGACATGCTGATAACATGCTTTAACAGGAAGCCACCAGGGAACTTGGATGCCTTGTTTCATTCATGTCCAACCAGTGGAGGTAACACAGACATTTTAAGGTTTTATTTAAGCTATTGGACTCTCTACTGTGTGTGCATCTTCCATGTAAAAACAGTGCCAACAGCAACATGCTGACTCAGTTTAATAAAGTTTTTCATTATTTCCTCCTATTGTGTTGGATACTGAAAGAATAATTTCCTTCATAAAGATGTTCTTAAAGAGCATAATTTGAGACTGAGGTGGCCAGATCTGAGTTATTGTCAGATCCCCTAACAAGTGAATGTTTCATCCTGCTGATATTCCTAGGCTTTGAAATCTTCATCAGGAGTATATTTTTCACTGTCTACCATGGATAAAAATTCTTCTGTTCATGGAGAGGATGTGTGACCAACTGATTGCTTCAAAATCGTGGGTCAAAATAGAAAACTGTATTGTAAATAAATTTAGGAGTTTAATGAAAAACTTAGTTATGGTTGAGTGTTTTCATAGCAGTTGAAACTCTGAAGAAGGCTCCAGCAGCTGCTTGGGCTCTCCAAAAATCAGCCATACCCAGTCATTGTAATGTGGCCTGGAGTGCCTGTGGTATGGGACTGAGACACAAAGAAACCCTTCCTTTTCTCCAAGTACTCAATAGTACTGTGCTGCTTTGGGGCATCCAACACTTTCAGCCTTGCCCTAAGGAATTTGTTCTTTGAGTCACATGCTTTTAGAATACAATTTGGCATGATTTAAAAATATTTTACTGTGAAAAATTCCCTTAAATAAAAAGATATGTTTTCCATAATTTTGTCATCTTCCTGCGTTTTCCCATTCAAACATACTAAACATATAACTTCAAGAGTCTCAAAATTTATAAAATGATCCTATTTTTCCCCTCTGTTCTACCCTTTTCCTTAGATCAGGATTGGTATGATAAGATTCTATGGGTACCCTGATGTACCATTTAGAAACCTTGCCAGAAGCTCTGCTATGGCGAGCTGGATAATACATGACAAGATCAATCCATGTAAAACAATGCTGCAAGTTGTTAGACTGCAAATCAATGCATGAGGGACAGGAGTCCTTCTAAAGAAATTTTGCCCCGTGGGGAAGGTCTGTGAAAGCCTCCTGCTATGAAAGAAGCATTCTGTTTGTTCCTCTGTGAAGGGGACATCTAATTAGTGTGCTGCCACAAGAGTATCAGAGGTTACACTCTCTCCTCAGGGAGCTCCTCTATGATTAAATACAAGCTCTCATTTAGGTTGCTTCAGTCAAGGGGTCAGGAAGGCAAAAGGAAAAATTCATTCACCCACAGC